>OY759262.1:35046351-35088851 GCA_963662155.1 Lamellibrachia columna
GTTGCATCAGACAAAACATCACGTTTGTGTACTCTATTGAAATGAGGAAATGTCAAACTAGTGTGTGATTTCAAACAACAATGTAACTAACATCACATGAACGAGCCTGTGCTTGACGACTCCAGATCACATAAAGAAACTAAATTAGCGATGCATGCCATGCTCTATAAAGAGAAATCCGCCTAAGAAGAAGAAGAAGAATAGGACATCATAAACAGTTATTGGATAAATATTTTGTCACTGTTGTCAACTAACCAGTTCTCAGTCATCGTGGCCACACACTTGGCATTGTTTGGTTCTCAAACTAGACTTCGCAGACTTCTCGGCGATATGGGTGTAATAGGCCGGTTTATAAACACGGCCGAGCTGCTAGGGGCGGGTAGAAGGACAGACGAAATTGGTATTTTCTACAACAGGAATCAGCGTTAAAAAATCAAACTAATTAAACTAATTAATACCATCAGCCTAGCTTACGGGTTGATCTAATGTACATAAACGTTGGATACAATTACTGGGGGTGACAGTGATGGCTAGGTGGCCACGGGAACAGACACAAAGGGTCACAAACTAGTTTATATTATACATATCAACAATGCTTTGCAGACATTACGTCACGTGATCGCTATGGTGATTAGCTTTGTTACGTCACAGTTGGAAAGCTTGTTGCTTTTGACAAAAAACTCACATAGTAGGTTTGTCTTGGTAGTTTAGTACATTCAACGAGTTTACTTAATACATTAAACTGTCTAGATGGTAAAATGTGAATTTCTACCAGTAACCTAATCATTATCAAACATTAATATTTCAGAAAGCATGTTGAAAAAAAGGCAGGTTTAAGAACAGCAACAAGCATTTTATTAAAGGTCAGTTTTCACACTAACAATATGCTAATAATTTAGAAAATACGCCTATGTTTAACTGATAAAAATAAATAGAACTGATAATAATAAGGTTGGCAGTGGCTTATATTGATTTATGATATGTTATAATGATGTTTTGTATTTGTGTTGAATTTTAACTATTTGTCAACTTGTAAAATACAACAATAATCGAATGGTGAGATTTCAATATTTTAGAAAAATTCTGAAAATGCAAACTGTTTATTTCGTACACTTGTGCCATCAACAGGAATGCTAATGAAGGACTGTAATGGATATTAACCTGTGCCAGGAGAAGGAGTGTTATTAAACAACTGTAGTTATGCTGTTTCTGCGAAACTTTCAAAATGGCGTAAATGTTTTGGCCCAGGGTAAGTCCACAAATTTGACTGGCTGATAGTGAAAATTTCATAGCCTCGATTATCCAGGCTCCGCGCTGTGGCGCCACCGTTTGTCGCACACATCTTCGCTTGGATGCAGAGTGGGGTTTCATTGTGACGGAAAATTAGCCAATCCGGGCATTTAACTAATACAAAAATAAGAGTTAACTTTTATCTGTTGATTCGAATTAACTTTAAACTTTGATTATATTGACGCAAATGTCCGACTGAATAGTTAAATCAGGCAACACAAATTTAGTGTAGCTTCTCAATAACGACGCTGATTTCCTAATGGCGCTTCAATGGAACGCCTACACAAAATGGAGTAGTGAAAGTAGGTAACAACGACGCCTCTGCTGCCAGACTCTCTTATCGGCGGATTCACGAAGCCGAGCGAGAGTCGGATCAACGAGACTACCAATTTCAGGAATGTTTATTTACGCACAGCCTCTAGCGGAAACTAACTGAGTACAATCTGGATTGGTAAATATGTGTGTATTATGATTGAGTGTTATTTCGTTGACAGGGACAGCATGGTTTTAGAAGCGAAATATTTCTACATCCATGTCGTAACACTAACAAGAGATAGTTTATCCATAGAAAGGGTTCCAGGAAAATAAAAACCCGTGACCAGAGCTTCCGGTTGTACGCTGCACCTTCCCTTCCTCCGGAATACCCTTTCTAGTTCCGTTATTGCACTTCGGGATGTCGATAGTGTAGTCGAAGGTAGTCAGAGTCGGACGGCAGTTCACGTACAGATTAGACACCTTGA
Source organism: Lamellibrachia columna (assembly GCA_963662155.1). NCBI lineage: Eukaryota > Metazoa > Annelida > Polychaeta > Sabellida > Siboglinidae > Lamellibrachia > Lamellibrachia columna. The sequence goes on from OY759262.1 coordinate 35,048,382, forward strand.
TGTATTTTTTTGCAATCGCTCTGTGTGGAATAAGAACTTCATACATGTTTTAAAAATCAATTAAAACTATCGTTTATTGACTATGACAATTATGCCTTTGAGGTTGCCATACAAAATGGTTTAGGTTGTAAATATAATAATGTGACATGTTGAAATATTTCAAAACTAGTTGTGCCTGTACGACTGGTTGGCTGGGAAAATATCACAGCAATATATGTGGTGACATGTTTTACAAAAATGTAGATTGCTTTCTACTTTGGTTAAATATATTACCTATTATGTCTGATAATTAATTATACACAGTAATACCATTTTTGCTAATTGAAAGTGAACATTTTAGTAAGTACAAAGATGTCTGGTTGAAATTAGATGCCAGAAATGTTATAAACCACAACCGCTAGAAAATTGTATCCTATGCATACTCATCCTGCTTTTTCTGTGGTCTTTATTTTATGTAATCAACATTAAGATGTCCTATAAACTGTCACTTCCGTGCAATAAATGTCCAACAACACACTCACAACGTCGTATATATTCTCAGCCGGAGCCTTGCCGGTGGTCAGAATGTCATCGAAGTTGCGATGGTCAATGACGAGGATTCCTCTTGGCTTGATCATGTCCCGGAAGTTGGACAGCGCCACCTTCTGGTAGTGCAGCGAACCTTCGAAGTCGGGCAGGTTGGAGAACGAGTTGCCCAAACACAGCACGATGTCGAACCCTCAACGTCGCTGAGGTCATCCGAGAGAGACAACCAGTTCGCTTCTTCTATTACTGAAACGCCATGTTTTTTACCGCTTACACAAACAGGCACTCACTAACGAACAAGCGCACGAGCGCACACACATACACATTTGTGTTCCACACATTTGTCCTACCAGTGTAGTTAATTAACTACAATAAAACAGATGTCATAATTAAAACCGGGTCAATATTCTAAGAGAGTTCACGCAGTGGTCACCCATTGCAGCGACAAAGCCTCACCAGATTTATTCACATATAAACCGGCCAACACTGGTGGAAGAAACAGTTAGCGGATATCTTCAGGAAATCGACAGCATGCAAACACGCGCAGATCTGGATTTTCGCTGACGCCAGTTTTCAACGCAAACATACAATGGATGTATTACACACGCACGGACGGACGGACGCATGAAGGCGCGAACGTACGAACGCACGCAAAATCGCACGCAAGAACGCACACGCACGCGCGCGCGCGCGCGCGCGCGCACACACACACAAACACCGCCTATAGTCTTCACTATAATTGTCCATGCTAATCGCACTAATACGGACCGATAAATTGGCTATTGTCGAACGATTAGCTGGTTACTTCCCCTCCGTGTTCGCGCGACATTACGTAAATGTAAGTCGTTCAGAAGAGTTTAAAAGATTAACACCCAAAGTAGCAAGTAACACCCAAAGTAGTAGGTAACACCCAAATTAGTAAGGAACACCCAAAGTAATAAGCATGAGTACAAGGACAAGGAAATTAGTTGTTTTAGTTTTTATGGTTCAACATTGTCAGCTAAACATTTAACCATATTTAAACATATTTAATTGCACTGTATGAGATAGTGATTTCATCCAACTATTCCCTCCTGAGAATAGGTATTTCGACATTCCTGTTGTTTTTTTAAAAGAGTCAAGTCCATTGGCGCATCAATTGGACAGCACGTGTTTAGTTCATGCAAGGTTATTGTCATCACTTGTTTCCTAAACAGAAGCGTTGGCCTAGACGTGCATACCTCACACTCTCTCAAGTTTAACTAGTTTCGATACATATTATTTTGGAGCACGTGTGATTTAATCTACCTGACGATCTGACTTCAGTTTGGTGTTTGCTGTGCCGATGGGTGCATTCTTTATAATTACCCCATTTGTCAAAAGCTTCCTCCTTCCGCCTGCGCCAACGTTTTTCCAACGCGTACTTTAGCATCTTGTCACTGGCATCTGTGCTAACGACGTTGAAACCTTCTTCGAGTAACATCACGGAGTCAATTCTACAAAGAGTGCGTCAGAAGGATGAGGCTGGAGATCTAGAGCTTCAGTGAACACGTAACAACACGCAGCAATCACGCAGACACACCATCCCCAGCTGGGTGCCCTCGTAGAAATCCTAGTAAAACACCTTCACATGGCTTAAGAGCGGGAATATTCTAGAACATGCAGTCTGTGTGGTCAGTGCAGCTGTTTGTTCAACAAGCATCTTGTTAGTTAACGTGCCAATGACGTATTGCGCTCCATATGCATTGGCCAATTGAATATATATATATTCTCTTCACTCTCTCTTCTTCTCCCCCCCCCACTGTCTCTCTCTCTCTCTCTTCGTCTTCTCCCCCCACTGTCTCTCTCTCTCTCTCGCTCTCTCTATTCTCTCCCCCTCTCTCTCCTTTCTATCTCTCTCACACTATATATCTCTCGCTGTCTTTCTCACTCCTCCCCGATACTTATCTCTTCCTTTCCCACACACCCTCTCGGGAGTTTCTCCCTGTCCCCCACCCACCTCCATTTTACATCTCATCTCATATATGTTTCCGCCTCCCCAGCTCAATCTATCTACGTTCTGTTCTTCAATCTCCTACGTCAATGTTCTTTTCTACCAGTTCGTTAATGCCAGATGTCACGCGTGTCTAACTTGGACATAAAGGACCCCGACACGGACAAATGTTGTAATTATGGCGACGTGTAAAACCTCATTCTTAACCTAGCATGACATGTGTTAGCTACTTGCAATTTTGAGACTAGTGCTGTTTCGCCAGTTCTGCCTGCGCTTACAATGTAGCAAGTAAAACCATATACCTAGTGCCTTGCTTCAGCTGTTTGAAAAACCTTACGAGATACGGATTTGTTGTTTATTATATAGAACCGAAATTACAAAATATATAATACAGAATTATAATTTTTACAACATGTATGTTTTTCTCTCCCTTTTGAAGAAATTTTCGATATCAAATGTGGGGACATAATAAAGCAAAGTAATTAAGTATACTCAGATAATATATTTATATATATATATATATATATATATATATATATATATATATATATATATATATTATATATATATATATATATATATATATATATATATATATATATATATATATATATATATATATATATATATATATATATATATATATATATATATATATATATATATATATATATATATATATATATATATATATATATATATATATATATATATATATATATATATATATATATATATATATATTTATATATATATATATATATATATATATATATATATATATATATGTATATATATATATGTATATATATATATATATATATATATATATATATATATATATATATATATATATATACAGTAAATTGGGTCCCAGGAAGACGGCAACACGCCATGGGATCACCATGTAACATAACATTATTTACACATTTGTTTGGTATGTTATATGTAATTTTTTTATAAATGTTGCTGTAGTTGCAAAGTACATTTTTTTTAGATTTCAAGTAATTCAGTTCGAAGTCAAAGGCTGCTGATGTCGCTAAACTGCACCGAAAGAGCCGAATTCGAAGATGATTCTGCGGGGTCACTAGGTGCTAGCGGTTTGAAATCGTTACATTATACGTTTCTTTCTGGAAAATTTACATCGCCGTCACTCGCTATAATAACACGAGTGGAATTATAATGTAGCATTGTATAGAAATCACTGACTGAATGTAAACCCATATCATCATTGACTTCACAAAACCACGTGATCGCTCATCTCATCAACTTCTAATTTTTGTAGCAGAAGCTGAAGTACTCTTTCAGGACCTCTGCCATTTGAAACCCGTCTGAAATTAGGTTTCCCCTGTTGTTTTCCAGTGGTCCGACTATATCTCGAACGTTCTGTTTACTCCGTATGTAAGCATAGAAACTCTAGCTGTAATTTTTTTTATATTACCTGCCAATTTATTTTTCAAATGTTCTTTTAGATTTTCTAATTTCTGGTACGCCTATAAACCCTCCACATAGTTTGCTTAAACACTATTTTCTAATAGCTTCTTTTGGCAAGTGTTTCTACCTAGACCGTTTTCCTTGTTTTTATCGATGATGCTCTCAATTTCATAGTTTAGAATATTCCAACATTCATTTGCGGTCTTATTCATCAGCATGTTATTCCAATCTAACTTTTCTAAGTATTTTCTCTTATCTTTATAATTACCTTTGTGGACTTTTGTCCTGTACGGTTTTTTTATTTTTTATTTCTAAATTTACATTGATGTCAATATGTATTTGATTGTGGTCACTGTTACCCAATGGTTCATGTATTTCTACATTGCCCACTAATTGTTTTTGTGATGATAAAATTATATATAATACATTTTCTCCCCTGGTTGATTCTAGCACGTGCTGAGTAAGGAAGCTCTCCTGAATTAAACATTGAAACTGTTGGTCCTCACCCCCTGTACTCTCTAGAGATTTTCATTGTATGTGTCCATGATTAAAATCTCCCATTATAATACATTCCCCTTTACTAACTTCCTTTATAGCATTTTGTATTTTTTGTGTTATCCTCTTCGGTATACTAATCCAATAGTTAATTTTGAATTTCCTGAAACTATTTTGCACCAAACAGCTTCATCTTAATCTGCTTCGCTTTATAATTTTATTTCATGAGCCTGAATAGATTCTTTAACATATAAAATAACTCCCCCTCCCCTTCTTCCTATTCGATATCTCCCAAACATTACGTATCCTCTCATTCCTAATTCAGCATCTGTCATGTCTATGTTGGCCAATGATTCTGTAATTCCAATTATGTGAGGGTCAATATCTTCTACCATAACGTTTAATTCGTTTTTCTTATTTGCTATACTCCTAGCATTTAAACACACGCACCTATAACCTGCTTCAGACATGTTTTTTCTAACATTCTATTATTGGTTTATCGGTACTAGTGGCCTCTTGTCCTGTTTGAGGCATATCTAAGTAACCCTCCTGCGCTTCTACTTTAAATAGTGTTTACTACCAAAAATATTTGATATGCTACCCATTCCACTGTGTACTGCTGCTGATGAGAGTCCATCCACAAATACTGCTGCCCCCTTTCCAGTTAGATGAAGCCCATCCTTCATGTACATATCAGCCCTGCCAACAAAACTTCCCCACAAATCCACAACCAACTTCCTCTTCCCAACATAGCTTCTCGACTAACATGTTAATTGCCATCCCCCGGCAATTTCAATATGTATGACCCCTCCTTCATATTACTGGCAAAATCCCTGACAGTATTACCTGCTCAACCCGATTTTGCTTTAGTGTTCTGACCAAATTCCTGTATTTCCTAGCTATGGCAGTTGTACCATCCCTCTCTATGTTATTTGTCGCTACTTGTACTAAAACAGATCCACCCTTGCCCGAATCCACGGTGTGTTCTACCCTCTCAGTTATCGCCTCTATTTTAGCCCCAGACAAGCAAACTACCACGTCATCTCCCTTTTTAAGACTATGTCGGTCTTCCTAACTATTGAGTCCCCCACAAATACCCTCGCTATCTTTCTCACCCCTCTATCACTGCCTCGGAATTGCACTTCCGACGGATCTCCTCCATCACGTGTCATGTCACTTGGTGGCAGACTGTTATCAGGCTCTCTCTCTCTCACTCATCAACCTGTCACCTTTCCCTCCCGCCTGGCTAACTTGTGCTCCCGTCACCTTCCCTCCTGACACCTTCCCTTCCGTCTCCCTCATTCCCATTGCCTTAACTATCTTCTCCTCCCCCCCCCCGAATCCGTCGCTACTGTCTCCCACACACCTCCTTTCCTTCGATCAATCTTCCCTCCCACTTCCTTCCTTCTCGTCTCCTTTCGTGCTGTCTCCCTACGTCATGTCTCCTTACGTCCTGTCTCCCTTTGACCTGTCACCTAAATTCCTCTCAGCCTCCTCCCAGGCTGAGGTGAGCTCTCCCTAGCATCTCTCTCGTCGTCTTCCCCCACTTTATCATCTACTGCCCCCCCCATCATCAGAACCACTGCAATAACCCACCTGCTCCCTTCCCACCGCTGTCACAACGAGCAGCCTCAGCTGTTCTAACTCCACCTCTAGTTCCTTCATCCTCGTATATCCCCTACACTCAAAACTAAAACTATCCGCCTGACCCTCAACCCAAGACTTTTCACACCCGGACTTGACGAAGTCCACCCAGTTGCTACAACTGCTGCATATTAAATGCCTGGTGGCCTTTACCTGCCATTTTCAGGTAAAGGCCACCATCACTTTATATAATATATATTTAACAATGTATACGATAGTTTGGTACACCAGTTTAATTCACGACCTGTAAACAAATTCCCCTTTACCGCTTGTTGAATTTTAGTCCGGGAAAAATACTGCCTCTGTTAACTGTTTCTTAATATATGTCTATCAGAAGTTTGTGTATATAGTATATGTGTAATAGTAATACTTATTCTAACCAATATTCCAATATTTCTGACTATTCACTATGCTATCTCAATTTTTGAATGGTAAAGAACTCTATTACCGCTCACTGACTTCCCTGTCGCTGCTGCACCAAGATTCAGGAAGTTGCACTCAAAAGGGCGGCCTACACATAGATGAGAAAATTGTTGGACTCTCGATAAGTCAAAGGCTTAATTGTCCACTTGCCATCTGAAACTTGTTGTTTGGGATGGCAATCTTGTTAAATCTTTTTAAATCCACTGTCACCGTGGAGTCCATTTGAAATTGCATTTCCACCCTAAATCTACGTCTGTCCATCGCTATGATGATGACTTTAGCGCGTCACTGTTCATGATATCACTCTTTATGATTCAGGTTTGTTGAGCGTCTGTGATCGGGCCCGTGAGTATTTAAGCGCCATTGAAGTGTTATTATTTTTGTATATAGTATATGTGTAATAGTAATACTTATTCTAACCAATATTCCAATATTTCTGACTATTCACTATGCTATCTCAATTTTTGAATAGTAAAGAACTCTATTACCGGTCACTGACTTCCCTGTCGCTGCTGCACCAAGATTCAGGAAGTTGCACTCAAAAGGGCGGCCTACACATATATCAGAAAATTGTTGGACTCTCGATAAGTCAAAGGTTTAATTGTCCACTTGCCATCTGGAACTTGTTGTTTGGGATGGCAATCTTGTTAAATCTTTTTAAATCCACTGTCACCGTGGAGTCCATTTGAAATTGCATTTCCACCCTAAATCTACGTCTGTCCATCGCTATGATGATGACTTTAGCGCGTCACTGTTCAAGATATCACTCTTTATGATTCAGGTTTGTTGAGCGTCTGTGATCGGGCCCGTGAGTATTTAAGCGCCATTGAAGTGTTATTATTTTTGTTTTCGTCGTCGTCGTCGACGTTGTTGTTGTTGTTGTTGTTGTTGTTGTTGTTGTTGTTGTTGTTGTTGTTGTATTCTGAGACCATTTTTGAGACGAAATAAATATATATATATATATATATATATATATATATATATATATATATATATATATATATATATATATATATATGTGTAAATCCAGATTACGAGCTTCGACATAGGAACCATATATATATATATATATATATATATATATATATATATATATATATATATATATATAAATATATATATATATATATATATATATATATAATTACATATATATATGTGGTTCCTATGTCATATATATATATATATATATATATATATATATATATATATATATATATATATAATTATATATATATATATATATATATATATATACATATGTATATATATATATGTATACATGTATATATATATATATATATAATTATATATATATATATATATATATATATATATATATATATATATATATATATATACATATGTATATATATATATGTATATATATATATATATATATATATATATATATATATATATATATATATATATATATATGCCCTAATAATAACTCTGGTAGTACGCATGTAGCGCATCTAAAAAAACACAAACACAATAGTCTTTGTCTCCTTTCATTGAAGTCTCAAGCCTTAGCACCAAATTGTTATTTGCAATAGAAGGGCCATATATAGTCGGGCTTTGTTGGGTTACAAAATATATCATATATAAATCTATAAGTCTACTAAAGGGTGCCGATGGTAGTGGTATTCCTCGACCATAATCTCTCTGTGTTGAGGGCACTATGCTACCCAAGAAACGCAACTTTACCACAGTCTCGAGTTACTCTCCTTCCAGAACAATTTGCCTGTCCGGTGAAGTGATGACCTTCCATTTGGAAAAGTTAATTTTCTGTTTGTAATTGAACATTTCGCAACGCTTAACAGTAATTGTTATTGAATCAATGCAGGTTATTCTTGTGGACGACTCATTGAAGACAATAAAGTTGTATCAACCGTATCTCACTGCACTGATTCGATTCAGTTACACAACGAATAAACTAATTATCTAACTATACGTGAAGAGTACGGCTCCTTCCAGGCCACTACGTGTCCCCCGAATATTCCCGAAAATGAAAACATTCCCAATGCAACAAGGCCAGTTTTATTTAGTACATTGCTTCGTGCCAACAATGGAAGCTTTAATTCGTAAAATTTCTTATAATCTTCCTAATGCGCGCATATTACAACCATCTCGAGAACACTTAGCTAACGTATGTGACGTCACACAACGTGTTTTACGCCACTACTCATCTGCATAACTCACATGTGCTGGTGTATGTCGAAGTTGACACTCGTCATCGTGTTATTAATATAATATGAACTTTAAAGTAGAAAACCCATCAACCGTATCATAAAGGTTGTGCAGATATATATATATACATTTATTATATATTGGCCCCTAAGTGTGCACAATTACCCACAATGATACTTGTTTTATATTATTATATGAGGTGTTAGTATTGTGATGCAATATGTTTCTGAATACGTTTTCAAATAATATCGACACCAGTATTCCGTCGTGTAACATCATAAATTTACGCAGTAGTTCTAAAAATGGAAGCAACGTTAAACAATAAAAAACCACAAATTATGATGCACAGGTCTACGCTAAGACACTGTTAGCAATTCCCTAAATAACAATACAATTCTGTGACTAGTGCTGTTTCGCCAGTTCTGCCTACGCTTACAATGTAGCAAGTAAAACCATTTACCCAGCGCCCTGCTTCAGCTGTTTGACATCCTTACTAGATACGGATTTGTTATTCATAACATAGAACCGACACTACTTAATATACAATAAAGAATTATAATTTTTACACCATCTATGTTTTTCTCTCCCACACCTTTCTCTCTCTCTCTCTCTCTCTCTCTCTCTCTCTCACTCTCTCTCTCTCTCTCTATCTCTCTCTCTCTCTCTCTCTCTCTGTGTCACTCTCTCTTTTTCTTTCTTCTCTCTTTCTCTTCTCCTTGTCCCTGTTTCTCTCTCGCTCTCTCTCTCTCTCTCTCTCTCTCTCTCTCTCTCTCTCTTCTCTCCCACCCCTCTCTCTCTCTCTCTCTCTCTCTCAATGTATCTCCCTCGCTGTCTTTCTCTCTCTCCTCCTTAATATTTATCTCTCCCGTTTCCTTTCCCTAACACCCTCTCCAGTGTTTCTCCTTCTGTCCAAAAAACCCTGTCTCCATCCCAACTCCGTTTTCCATCTCATCTCTATATGTTTCCGCCTCCCCAGCTCAACCTATCTACGTCTTGTTCTTCAATATCCTACGTCATTTGTCTTCTCCACCAGTACGTTAATGCCATATATCACGCGTGTTTGACTTTGACATGATGGATCCCGAAACGGATTTTTTTTTAAATTATGGCGGCGTCTAAAACCTCATTCTTAACCTAGCATTCATATGTTAGCTACTTGCGACAAAAAATACTACTGATAATGTTGCCGTGTTCTTAATTCACACATGAACACGTTGTGTTCCTTTCTCCTTGTTGACGCCATCAAGTTGATTGACATATGGTCCCCGTATATAGAATTTCCGTGGCTGTCAGTTGTGTCCAATGTTGTGTGAGCCCAAGTTTACTTTATCTTTTCACTTGAAACTGTGTCGAGGAGTGCAATTACAATATACATATACTTATATAATAGCACTCTCCGTTTGTGGAAACGTTGTCCGTGCATTGTGAACGTCGGAAATGAAAACACACGTTTGAGAAACGCAAAAAGAACTAAGAAGACTAAGCTCAAAAAAATAATATGACGTTGTATTCATCAACATATATATATATACTGACGTATTGTGACTGCTACTGATACATAGATTGATGAATAGATGCACATGTACATGGTATGTATATGCTGACGTACAATGTATGTATGTATGTATGTATGTATGTATGTATATGCACATAAATCTATGTTTGTGCGCGTGTGCGTGTGCGTGTGCGTGTGCGTGTGCGTGTGCGTGTGCGTGTGCGTGTGCGTGTGCGTGTGCGTGTGCGTGTGCGTGTGCGTGTGCGTGTGCGTGTGCGTGTGCGTGTGCGTGTGCGTGTGCGTGTGCGTGTGCGTGTGCGTGTGCGTGTGCGTGTGCGTGTGCGTGTGCGTGTGCGTGTGCGTGTGCGTGTGCGTGTGCGTGTGCGTGTGCGTGTGCGTGTGCGTGTGCGTGTGCGTGTGCGTGTGCGTGTGCGTGTGCGTGTGCGTGTGCGTGTGCGTGTGCGTGTGCGTGTGCGTGTGCGTGTGCGTGTGCGTGTGCGTGTGCGTGTGCGTGTGCGTGTGTGTGTGTGTGTGCGTGTATGTATACGTATGAGTACGTACGTAGGTATGTACGTACCTACGTACGTACTTCAACGTATCCATAGGTAAACATCAATGCACATAGTCACACACTCACTCACACACTCAACACACAGACACACACACACACTCACTCACGCCCCCACGCACTCTCGCACAAACTATTGGCAAGCGATATACTTTTGTGAATGATATTGAAATGAGGAAATGTCAAACTAATGTGTGATTTAAAAAAGTGAGCGCAATAAGTAATATATTAAGTTACCACAAATCAATATGCATTTTATTACTTTTTATTGCATCTCATATACAAGTATGTGAAATATGGAAATCTATTTTGTTATTATAATTATATATCGTATATTAATAAAAGAAAATTAGTGATACTTTCAAAACATATTATATTAATTTTGCAAATGCACATTAATAGAAGCGCATTCTTAACGGTAGAACATGCGTGCCATTTAACAAGCAACAATGTTATCGGTCATTGCTCACAATTGATAGGATAGCAAGTATTGTATTTTTTTAATATATTAACAAGTATGTGAACATTGTTAACAAACCAAAAAGAAACCATCAACGTTGAGTCTGCTAGGGCAGCTGATGGTGAGAACAGATGGCAACGTGCGAATGTCCGCTTGCGTTGGCTCACCCTACAAGACAACTACCGGCATTCATGTCTCAACACTGGGAACGAGCCGCGGCTGAACTGGTCGATCTAACATCACATGAACGAGCATGTGCTTGACGACTTGCGATCACACAAAGAAACTAAATTAACGATGCAAGACATGCTCGAAAACGAGAATCCGCCTAAGAAGAAGGAGAAGAATATTAGTTCAGAAACAATTATTGGATAAATACTTTGTCACTGTTGTCGACTAACCAGTTCTCAGTCATCGTGGCCACACACTTGGGCTTATTTGATCTTAAATCTAGACCTCTGTAGAAGCGTGTTTCGCAGACTTCTCGGCGACGTGGATGTAATAGGCCGGTTTCGGAACACGGCCGAGCGTCTGGAAGTCGCCGTGGACCGAGTGAGCACTGTCTTCTCCGAATACGCCCTTCAGTAGGTTCGAGAACTCTGCCAGCCGGTGCGGGTAGCAGGACAGACGAAAATGGTGTTTTCTATAACAGGAATCATCGTTAACAATTCGACTACTCATGATAAACATCCGTCTAGTTTACAGGTAAACCTAATGTACACAAATGTTGGAGACAATTAATAGGGGTGAAAAGGTTGGCTAGGTGACGACGGAAACGGTATTATAGTTTTATTCTGAAATTTATGCTAAGAATTGTACACAACTACGAACGTAAATAGTTTCAAGTTTGGTAATCAGTACGTCAAACGTCCACATAAGTTCCTACGTAATATCTCCACCTGGGAATCTGGGGAATTAATAGTTCTTTTAGTTTACTAATCCTCCCCAGGGGGCCCAAGGGCACGCCTATTAAATTATGAGGGAACATACATTCAGGGTCATAAACTACTTGATAGTTTTCATATCAACAATGCTTTTCACACATAACGTCACCTAATTGATAAGGTGATGAGCTTAGTTACGTCACAGTTGTTGCTTTTAACAAAAAGACCCACAAAGTAGGTGTGTCTTGGTATTGTAGTACCTTCAACAAGATACACAATTCACTCAAATGTCTAGATGGTTGGTGTGAATTTCTAACAGTAACCTGATAATTATCAAACATCGATATTTCAGAAAGGTTGTCGAAAATGAGGTATGCTTAAGAACAATAAAAAGCACACAATTAAATGAAAGTTTTCACACTAAGATTATGCTAATCATTTTGTAATTCCGTCTGTGTTTAACTGATAATACTAAATACAACAAATAATAATAAAGTTGGCAGTTACTTATATTGATTTTTAAACGTTTTATATTATAATAGGGTGTTCTTTAATTTGTGTTGAATTTTAACAATTTGTCGCCCTCTAAATACAACAATAATCGAATAGTGAGATTTCAATATTTTTTTTAATTCGCAAAATACCTACTGTGTTTTGCGTACACTTGCGCCATAAACAAGACTGCTAATGAAGGACTGTAGTGGACATTGACCTGTTCCAGGAGAAGGAGTGTTATCAAACAACTGTAACTATCCTGTTTCTGCGAAGCCTTCAAAATGGCGTAACTGTTTTCGCCCAGGGTGAGTCGACCATTTTGATTGGCTGATAGCGATGATTCAATTTCAAAGCCTCGATTATCCAGGCTCCGCGCTGTGGTGCCACCGTTTGTCGCACACATCTTCGCCCGGATGCAAAGTGGGGTTTTAATTGTGACGGAAAATTAGCCAATTACGATGTCATCCGGGTATCTAACTAATTAAAAAAATAAGAGTTAACTTTTATCAGTTGATACGATGCAATTCGAATTAACTTTAAACAATGATTATGGTGACGCAACTGTCCGACTGAAAAGTTAAATCAGGCAAAAAAAATTTTAGTGTAGCATATCGATGGCGCTTCACGGGAAGACCTGCACAAAATTGAGGTAACACTGAGACCATGCCTCAATTGCATAGCCTCGCTTATCCAGGCTCCGCGCTATGGCGCCACTGTTTGTCAAACACATTTTCGCCTGGATGCAGAGTGGGGTTTACATTTTGACGGAAATTATGTATGCGCCCAGAATATGGGCGCATGCATAATTAGCTAATTCCGATGTCATCCGGACATTTAACTAATTCATAAAATAAGAGTTAAGTTTTTGTCAGTTGATACGATGCAATTCGAATAAAATTTTACACTTTGATTACATTGACGCAACTGTCCGACTGAAAAGTTAAATCAGGTAAAAAAAAAACATTTTAGTGTAGCATCTCGATGGCGCTACACGGGAAGGCCTGCACAAAATTGAGTGATGATAGTGGGTAACACTGAGACAATGCCTCTGCTGCCAGACTCTCTTCTCGGCGGATTTACGAAGCGAAAGCGAGACGACCAATTTCAGAAATGCTTCTGTACGCAAGGCAACTAACTGAATACGATCTGGATTGGTAACCATGTGTATGTGTTATGATTGAGTATAATTTCGTTGACAGAGACAGCAGGGTTTTAGAAGCGAAAACAACATTACGACGTCCATTTTACAAGCGAAATATTTCTACGTCCATGTCGTGACACTAGCAAGAGACAATTTGTTTATCCATAGAAAGGGTTCCAGGAAAATCAACCCTCGTGACCAGAGCTTCCGGTTGTACGCTGTTGGCAAAGGTTCTGAATGAGTAAATCAGCTCAATTTTTACCAAAGAAGATATCCGCTCACTTGCAGTTCCATTTACTAAATTTGAGGGCAATATATCAGAACATTTAGGGCAGTTATTTGTAACTCCTGAATTGATAGCAAACAAAATTAAGTAGATGAAAGATAATAAATAATCTGGAGTTGATGGGATACCACCAAAACTGCTAAAGGAAATTGTTGAGCAAATTAGTACACCACTTGCAAAATGGTTTAACTTGTTACTAGAAGAAGGAATAGTTCCTTCAGAATGGAAAGAGGCAAATATTACGCCGCTATTTAAAAAGGGATAGAGGAACAAGCCAGAAAATTACAGACCAGTGAGTTTAACGTCAACTGTATGTAAATTATTCAAAACATTAATTAGAGACCACATGGTGGCATTCCTTGTATAACATTAATTAATAAATGCATCTCAACATGGGTTCCTAAAAGCAGGGTCATGTTTAACTTACCTCTTATGTTTTCTGAAGAAATTACAAAGTGGGTAGATGACGGGTCACCAGTGGATACTACTTATATTTTCAGAAAGCTTTCGATAAAGTGCCACATCAAAGAGTGTTCCGTAAACATAGGTAATGATGCAATCAACTGAATAGAAAAGTGGTTTACACACAGAAAACAGAGACTAATAATAGATGGTGAGATTTAAAACTGGAAATATGTTTTGAGTGGGGTACCACAGGGATCAGTATTGGGCCCTATACTGTTTTTAATATATATAAATGATTTGGAAGATGACATACCTAACAAAGTACTCAAATTTGCAGATGACACAAAAGTATTCAGAAAGGTTACTAATGATAAAGATAAACAAAGTTTACAGGATGATCTAGATAAATTAGTTCAATGGTCAGAAAAATGGCAAATGTTATTCAATTTTGGGAAGTGTAAATGTATACACATAGGACATGGAAACATGGCCGAATAATATAAAATGGGGGATGCTGTACTAGGTAGAACCACACAAGAAAAGGACTTAGGAGTAACATTTAGTGCTGACATGAAAGTTTCAGAGCAATGTGGGATTGCTGCTTCGAAAGGAAATCAAATTATAGGGCTAATTAGGAGAACTTTCATGTTCAAGGAGAAACATCTAATTGTATCCCTGTACAAAGCAATAGTTAGACCACATTTGGTATATTGTATTCAAGCATGGAGGCCATATCGTAAAAAGTACATAGAGAAGCTAGAAAGAATACAACGAAGAGCAACTAAAATGATTCCAGGATTGAGAGACTTTAGTTACGAAAGTCGCTTATTACAATGTTTTTTGACAACACTAGAGACTAGGAGACTAAGAGGAGACCAAATAGAAGTGTTTAAAAGAGTGAATGGTTATGAGGATGTTGACAGGAATATGTTCTTCAAACTTAAAGAAGGCAGTAGAACCAGAGGACACAAAGCAGCATTAGTTAAGGAGCAATGTAGGTTGGACATGAGAAAGTACTCTTTCTTACAGAGGGTGACAAATGAATGGGACAAACTGCCAAATGATTGTTTTAATGTTATTAGTGTGAATATGTTTAAAAATAGAATTGACAGATATTTGATAAGGGCGGGCTACACATAGATGAGAAAATTGTTGGACTCTCGATAAGCCAATGGCTGCCTTGTCCACTTGCCATCTGGAACTTGTTGTTTGGGATGGCAATCTTGTTAAATATTGTTAAATCTTGTTAAATGAACGTACCCGTCTTCCGGAAGACCGTTTCCGGTTCCGTTCATGAACTTCGGGACGTTGAGAGTGTAGTCGAAGGTAGACAGAGTCGGACGGCAGTTCACGTACAGATTAGACACTGTGATGTCCGTGATGCAGTCGCTCTGTGTGGAACAAGAACTTTATAGACTTTCAAGAATGAATTAAAACTATAGTTTATTGACTATTACAAGTGTACATTTGATGTTGCCACATAAAATGGTTGATGTTGTAAATATCATATTGTGACATGTTGAAATATTTCGTTACTTATTGTACCTCTAAGACTGGGGGGAGGGCGGGGGGGGAATTACAGCAATATATGTGGTGACGTGTTTTACATCAATTGATTGTTTTCTTGTTTTGTTAAATATATTATATATTATATTTAATAATTAATTGTACACACTAATACCATTTCTGCTTATTGAAAGTGAGCATTTTGTTAAATGCAAAGATGTCTGGTTGAAATTAGATGCCAGAAATTGGTTAACCCACACCCCCTAGAAACTTGTATCCTATTCATTCTCATCCTGCTTTTCGGTGGTCTTGGTTTTATGTTAACAACATTACGATAACCTATAAACTTGCAATAATAAATGCCAAACATCACACTCACAACATAGTATATATTCTTAGCCGGAGCGTTGCCGTTTGTCAGAATGTCATCGAAGTTGCGATGGTCAATGACCAGGATTCCTCCCGGCCTGATGATATCCTGGAAGTTGGACAGTGCCACCTTCTGGTTGTGCAATGAACCTTCGAAGTCAGGCAGGTGGGCGAACGAGTTGCCCAAACAAATCACGGCGTCGAACCCTCCCTGGGGCACACCATCAACGTGGCTGAGGTCATCCGAGAGAGACAACCAGTTCGCTTCTTCTATTACTGAAACACCACGTTTGTTTTTTACATACACATGTACGCACGAACGCACGAACGCACGCACGTACACACTTATGTTCTAAACCATCGTCCGACCAGTGTAGTTAGTAAACTACAATAACACAGATTTCACCGTTAAGACCGGGTCAACATTCTAAGAGAATCCACGCAGTGGACACCCATTGCAGCGATAACGCCGCACCAGATTTATTCAAATATAAACAGGCCAACACTGGTTGAAGAAATAGTTAGCTGATGTCATCAGGAAATCGACGACACGTAAACACGCATCAATCTGGTAAGAACTAGATTTTCGCTGACGCCTGTTTTCAACGCAAATACACAATGCATGCATTTCACGCGCACTGATGGACGCACGAACGCGCGAATGCACCAATGCATGCAAGAACGCACACAAACACACACACACACACACACACGCACACAAACACACACACACACACACACACACACACACACACACCGCCACCGATGTTGACTTGTTTGCTGTTGGCTGGAACAGGAAGTCAAATGCAGGTGAAATTCGGTGTTGCAACCTCGTGTGTTCTAACGACCTCAATCACGTAATTGAGCAGTGTGTCTGTTTACTAGACCTCGGATATCCTCAGGGTGACGACGACAATAACATATCTTTGACCGCGTTGTTCAGGTGCTTAGGATTTGTGGCAGTGTCACGTTGACTACTCATTGTCTATGCTAATCGCTGTTATTCCGATCGATAAATTGGCTATTGTCGTACGATTAGCTAGATTAGCTAGTTACTTCCCCTCTGTGCGCGCTCGACATTACAAAAATGAAAGTCGATCAGAAGAGTTTTAAAGATTAACACCCAAAGTATTCAGCGTGAATACAAGGACAAGGAAATTACAGATGTTTTAGTTTTGAGTGGTCCAACATTGTCAGATAAAAAAACGTTAAGCATATTTAAACATACTTATTTGCACTATATGAACAATTGATTTTATCCAACTGTTTCCTTGCTCCCGAGAATATGTATTTCGAATATCTGGTTGTTATTTGAATCCATAAACGTGACGAGTACATTGGCTCATCAATTGGACAACACGTGTTTGGTTCATGCAAGTTTACTATCATCACTTGTTTCCTAAACCGAAGCGTTAGCGTAGACGTGCAGATGTCACACTCTCTCAGGTTTAACTAGTTTAACAAGTTTCGATTCATATTATTTTGTAGCACGTGTGATTTAATCTACCTGATGATCTGACTTCAGTTTGGTGTTTGCTATCAATATGTCGATGGGTACATTCTTTATACTTACCCCATTTGTTAAAAGCTTCCTCCTTCCGCCTGCGCCAACGTTCTTTCAACGCGTACTTTAGCATCTTGTCACTGGCGTCCGTGCTGACGACGTTGAAACCTTCTTCGAGCAACATCACGGAGTCAACTCTACAAAGAGTGCGTCAGAAGGACGTTAGTGTGTTGAGAGCACGTAACTGTAGCAGATAGCGGCAACAACATCAGCAGCAGTGTACGTTAGCAACAACGACACCGGACAAGAACGTTACAAAGATGGAAGAGGAAGTGACAACAAGACCGTAGGAAACGCGTGACTACACGACAATAGGAAGTGACAACAAGACTAGAAGTAGGTGACAACAAGGCCGCAGGAAGAGGTTGACATATTGCTGGTTCTTTTAACCGATGCTCTGCGAGATGTAACAGGCTGGAGTGTTTGACTAAAGTCAAAGGAACATTCATCTTAGGCTTGGTTGTGATGTGGGGAGCGGTGGTCTTATGTTTAGAGGACCCGAGGACTGTTGTTCAGTTCCACCCGTTTCAAGACTTGGGACCCCACTTTGCTGTGTCTTTCCGGAGAGACATTAAAAGCCATTGTTCCCTTCAGTCTGGTATCTATGCGAATAGAATTAAAATATCCTTCACAGGGAAGGTAGAAATGGAACAGATATGTCGTGGACTCTCTAACTAAAAAGAAGAAAAACCACTGTTATCTTACAACTAGATATGGCTGTATCCAGCTAAATGTCATCAGTCAATGTCATCAAACCAGTGCTGCATCAACGCGTTGCACTAAGATAAACATACCTACTGGCGCGGTGAACTTGGCCCGTACCGGAAGAGTCTGGAGATCTAGAGCTTCAGTGAACACGTACCAACACGCAGCAATCACGCACACACACCATCCCCAGCTGGGTGCCCTCGTAGAAACCCTCGTGGCTTAAGAGCGGGAATATTCTAGAACATGCAGCCTGTGTGCTCAATTCAGCTGTTTACTCAACAAGCATTACTCGGTAGTTGATGTGGCAATGACGTATTGCGCTCGATATGCATTGGCCGATTGAATTTCGGCGTGACACGGGTCTACACAATGGAAGATAGGTCAACAAAAACTCGACCCAGCTTCACCTGCCTTCTGGGTTAGATAAAATAAATCGAATAAAAATCGTAAATGAAAATGTAGGTAATGTCCTGGCAATAACATATATAGATGTCATAGAACACGTGATTAATTTGAGGTTTACAACCAGACCCTTATTTTGTTAGTTTACGAAGTTCTGCTGTACAACATAATTAATACGGAGGGATGTAATAAGAATAATGAAGAACCTAGTACGTTTGCCATCTGAAATCCTGTCTTAGACATATCCTGCTTGGTGGTGATTATTTGTCTGCAACATGCAATTTTGTCCAAAAGACGAAATATCTTTTTGCGAGCAAGTCGCTGTCCGCCGAGCAGATAACTATACATGTGAGGCTTGGAGAGGGGTATTCGGTGGCGCCCCCTCTATTATTAAATTTGACAGGTCCATTCAAAGCAGCCCGACCGGTAATCACAAGGTGGCGCAAAGGTACAGTCCGGTGTTTGCACGTGGCACGTGATGACAGGTGATTGGCGGAGGGCAACTTTGTGCTGGACGAGAAGTATTTCAAATTCAGTTGCCGCTTATGTCTTGTACAGTAAGCAACGTTGCGTTTACGCTTTGCTCAAAAATCCCACCCACCCTCCCTAATAGTGTGTTAACGGTGGGGGTCCAATAGATCAGCTCGTGCACAACGTGTAGGTACATTGCGAAACATTGGTCACAGAAAGGTAGTTCACAAAGTTATTTTTGACGCTTTTCCCTGTAGTAGCTTGGTACACGAGGTTTTGCATTATGTTTTTTCCTCCACTGAATGATCAGTAGTGTACGCAGGGTTTTTAGTGCGGGTACTTTTCGAAGTACATTTGTGTGGCAGTTTGGTCCTGCCTTTCTGTGTCATGTGTTAA
The DNA here is from genome assembly GCA_963662155.1 of Lamellibrachia columna. Classification (NCBI taxonomy): domain Eukaryota; kingdom Metazoa; phylum Annelida; class Polychaeta; order Sabellida; family Siboglinidae; genus Lamellibrachia; species Lamellibrachia columna. The sequence goes on from OY759262.1 coordinate 35,068,218, forward strand.
TAGTTGGCAGTTTTCGTTATATGCGTGTATATATGGCACCTTTACACATTATGCATTGGGTTACCATACATTCATTATGGTTTGTTTATAAATGTTTGTGTGATTAGCCTACTATGTCATATATCAGCAGTAGGTTTATTAATTATATATGTATATATATGTACAGCACCCTTACTCATTAGGTGTTGCGTTACCTTTAATCGCATTTGATTTGTTACCATTGTTAGTTTACCATTGTTAGGGGTTTAGCCCAATTTTTCATGTATACTATTTTACTGGGGGATCGAGTACCCCAGCCTTTCTGTTGGTACATGTATGTGTATGGCTAATCAACTTGGTAATTACGCCCCTACTATGGCACTTGTAACCAGTTGTGATTGTCACTCCTATGTAGGGGCTCTTCGGCATTCCATGCCTATGATTACTGTATTAAATAAATGGATTGCCATTTTCTCACTCATACAAGTTTTCAGTTATGACTGATATGTACAGAAACTAGCTCAGGCTCCACACCAGTTTTTGATAACATTAAGACCAGGCAGTCAGATTAAGTAGGGATATTAAATTCAATGACATAAGACGCAGGCATGCGAAATAATATTATGCTACTGTACTACCGAACTTCCTTTAAGTTGCTTTCAATTTCTGAGTCGTTGTGAAACCTGTAATATGAGGCATATGTATGTAGCATTTTTTTTATTAACTACTTTCCATATTTGTGTGATATACAACAAAATGTTACAAATGATGGCTTTAACCGATTGGTAACATATTTTAACACCGTATTTGATCAGCAGTTTCTCAAAGACTCACCCAGTGCCGCACGCTACATCGAGTATGTTTTTACAGCCATGCTCTCGCAATAGCGCCGTCAACCATTGCTTATACTGCGACGTCCTGACACTTGTGCAGCCGATATAGAGTTCCCACACCCGGGCAGCCGCGCCGTCTGCATACTGGTCCCGTAGTTCCTTTGCTGGCACTCCGAGCGATCTCGTCTGATACACGCTGTCACTCATCTTCTCGTTCTTTGACGAGTCGGACGCGCGTTGCCTCTGATACCGTGCGGTGGCGGACTGGCGAGCACCAGCTGCTCGTGCCTGGAAGCAGGGGTGGTGGCTGTGGGGTTACGGTTCTGACTTGAGTCGTGCTGGTGACTGAGCGGTTAAAGGGACTAACAACAAGGCACTAGCTCAAATGTTTTTTCAGTGTGTACACAAAGTTTAATATTGTATGTACTTCATAAAAACTAGGAAAATTAGAAGTTGATGACATGAGCGATCACGTGGTTTTGTGGCGTCAATGATGATATGGGTTTACATTCAGTCAGTGATTTCTATAAAATGTTTCAGTATAATTTCACTCGCGTTACTATAGCAAGTGATGGCGATGTAAATTTTCCAGAATAAAAGGCATAACGTAACGATTTCGATCCGCTAGCAGCTCGTTACACCGCAGAATCATCTTCGAATTCGACTCTTTCGGAGCAGTTTAACGACATCAGTAGCCTTTGACTTCGAACTGATTTCCTTTAAGTCAAACCAAATTTTACGTTGCAACTACAGCAACATTAATAAAAAAATTACATATCAGATACCAAAAACATGTGTAAATATAATGTTGTGTTGCATGGTGATTCCATGACGTGTTGTGTTACATGGTGGTCCCATGACGTGTTGAGTTACATAGTGATCCCATGTCGTGTTGTGTTACATTTGGTGTGCCTGTGCAGCCAGGGGCGTCCGCAGGAATTTTTCCAGGGAGGGGCAAGAAATGTGGGGACTTAATAAAGAATAGGCAAATTAATTAAATATACACAGATAATATATATATATATATATATATATTATATATATTATATATATATATATATATATGTATATATATATATATATATAATTTCTGCGTATATTAAATTAAATATGCCCAGATAATATATATATATATATATATATATATATATATATATATATATATATATATATATATATATATATATATATATATATATATATAATTATATATAACTATATATATATAATTATTTATAAAACTAATGAATATACGTCCACAAAATTCCACATCCAGGGAGTCGGTCATATGTGCAGCCCTTTCTCTATATGTGTGAGAAACACAACTACAATGTAGGGTGAAAATGGGCAATATGTCCAATTTATTTTCATTGACTACGACAAGACAAGGATTGCCACTGTGCACCCTGACTTGAACATACAGCGCCTACAGCAATGTGCACAGCCAGGATATACAAGTCAGTAACATTGAGTGCAAAGCCACAAGCTGTTACATGTAACGAATTAATATAAATGACGTTAGCAAAGAGTCAAGACTGATTTGCAAGATTAATTTCACTAAAAACTTGTTTCTGATTAACAGGGTTCCAGCATAATTATGAAATACAAGGGAAAAAGATCCACAAATACAAATTGCACAAGCATAGAACCAGCGATACTATTTACAGTATATACAGTTTATAGTAAGCCCCCAGGCCCCACCCGCTTGCTGGTTGGGTCCCGCCACCCCCGCTAAAAGGCTGCGCAAATGAGGCGGTCCTCGTACGGAAATGCCCTGGTCCCCTGGGAAGCACTGATCAAAAAAGTACCGCCTACACGCCGAACGCCATGCAACGCCGAGCGAGCTGAACAAGGTCACTAGCAAGCTCTGCGGCGTCCGCCCAACGCTTTTTGTTCCTGTGCAGTCCTGTCTCTGTTTGTGGGAGAAACACAACTACCATGTAGGGTGAAAAACGAGCAATGTCCAATTTATTTTCATAGACTACGACAGCACAAAGATTGCCACTGTGGAAACGGACTTGATCATACCGCGCCTACAGCAGTGTGAACGGTCAGGAAATACATTACAATAGCAATGAATGTACAGACACAAGCTGACACAAGTCACTAAGATTGGTTTGTAAGATTAAATGACTCTTGTTTATCTAGGTAATTCGTGCCAACGTCGAGAATAACCACGTGAGGGCAATTTTTTTCCAGTCTTACAAACAAACCATTTGCAACAACTTTTGTAATAATAGCACCCCCTCGACCTGAGTAACTGCATTCAGTGCGTGCTGCTTTAAACTCAAAATTATCCCGGTTTGTCAATTTCGGGTTAATGTTTAAGCAACTCAATTAACAAATGAGATAATAAATAGAATGCTTTCTTCGCAGAAAGACACACCTTAAACTTAAACAGTAATCAGAGTTGCAGGTCGAAATCTCAGAAGAATGTTGTACGAATTCACCGTGAGCCGACATGAGCCGAATGTTTGGACTTGTCGAAATGGAAACACACTACAATATGTAATATAACATGATTTCAAGCAGTCGTTTTTGTTATTCCCTTTGAGGCAATTAATTTGGTCAATCTTAATTTATTTAATGTACACACGAGCTAGCATGTCTTAGTGGATAAAATGCGTGTGTTCAATTTTGAGACGTTTCAAATGTAAGTGTACCCACATGATTGCATTTGAATAGTTTTTTCAAATGCTTTTCGGTGAAGAAAGGCAAAAAAGCACAAACCAGTTTAATAGAATTTCGGATAGTTGTTTTTTAGCTAAATAATATAGTAATACTATAATATATTACATTACAATATATTTATATTACAAATATAATATTATGATATTTGCAATAGAAATATATCGTAATGTAATATATAATATTATATTACATATATCAGTACAAAAGCACACGGTTTCCAAACTAAACTCAACCTGGGCAAGCGCCGTTTCAAAATATATGGAACGAGTTTCCCATCACCTTGAAATCATCTGAAACTGTAGCTACCATCCGAACCTCAATGAATGTTTTGCGTGCCTGCGCCCTTAATAACAATTCCATCTTACCCGGAATTTGTGCCCCCAACATAGCTAAGCCCTTCACTGCTGGGTCTGGCTCTGTTTACTGCCTTACGCAATAACAAAGCAGGATACAATGATGTTGGTAGCATGGCAATTCATAACTGATTGTACATTCAGTTACCTCAGTTGACAAATAGTACATTAGTTGAACATAGGACATGGTAGGTATACTCAGTACATATATTGCAAATATGAGTAACGCAGCGGTTATAATATATATTGATAAGTACTATTTATAGCCATGTAAACTAACATAATGGGAAGCCTACCTTGCAATCAGCGGCTCATAAATTTATAATACGTGTGGATATATATATATATATATATATATATATATATATATATATATATATATATATATATATATATATATACCGTATGCTTTATCATCATCATTTTTATTAAATTACTGGTCGATTTATTACTTTACCGGTCGATTATTACATTACCGGTCGATTTATTACATTACCGGACGATTATTACATTACCGGTCGATTTATTACATTACTGGTCGATTATTACATTACTGGTCGATTACTACATTACCGGTCGATTATTACATTACTGGTTGTAACACGCGTCCCTGTTCAGGATATCACGCTTTATGATTCAGGTTTGTTGCTCCTCTGAGATCGGGTTCGTGAGAACTTAGGCGCTATTGAAGTGTTATTTTGTTGTTGTATTGTTGTTATCATCGTTGTCGTCGTCGTCGTCGTCGTTGTTGTTGTTGTTGTTGTATTCTGAGACCATTTTTGAGAGGAAATAACGTCGTGACAACTTGACTAACTCAATGTATGAAAGCAGCATAATTTACATTTTCAGAATGTGATGCCACAATCCAAATTACGAGCGTGACTTCCACAAAGATTCGTCTTAGCATCCATATTTATATATATTAATTACACTACTAGGGCGACATACCATATCAAAGTTTGTCCTTTGTTTGGCCAAAACATTCCAAGAAAAATGTCCGACAGATTTGCATTTGCGGCGGCCATATCTGTTGGGTTGACGGAACTTGGCAAAAAGTCATGCAATGTATATGATAATTAGTAGAGTAGGCATCACTGTTAAAAACAAATGTAGTTAAACGTGTGATGTTTTTGCCTATTCATTGCCGTAACTAATGCTAGCACTGACTGGGCAAGCTTCTTGGGGTTTCGAACCGAATTTTCTGTCATCACGTTGACATTAAGATGCCCGCTGTGCCCATGTCACAAACATTAGGTTGATGTCCCTGGATCCCGGTTACAATTTCCTATCATCGGTTTGTTGACGTAAACGCATAGGCCTGATCGCTGGCGTCTGTGAACTTGTACCTCTCCATCCTGCTATATTCACCGAGTACCGCTCTAAATCAAGAGCGAAAGTTATATTTTACGTGACCTTACTCTCTTCCACTGCACCTTGGGATCGTGATTGAAAGCTTGATTGACAAAGTTCTCTCTTGACATACGGCAAGCGTGTCCAAACCTGTTTCTGGTGACACTTGTGGTAGATTCAGGCGTGAATGTGTCTTCTCTGATCTGGTTATTCTGTAACCTGGCTGTCCTGGTAATACGTCTGGTAAAAACACAATAGTCTGTGTCTCCTTTCATTGAAGTGTCTCAAGCCTCACCAAATTGTTATTGGCAGTATAAGGGCCATATATAGTTGGCCTTTGTTGGGTTAGAACATATACCATCTATAAGTCTACTAAAGGCTGCCGATGGTAGTGGTATTCCTCGACCATAATCTCTCTGTGTTGAGGGCACTATGCTACCCAAGAAACGCAACTTTCTCACGGTCTCGAGTTATTCGCCTTCCAGAACAATTTGCTTATCCGGTGAAGTGATGACCTTGCATTTGGAGAAGTTCATTTTCTGTTTGTTGTTGATCTACTTTTAGTATCGAATAAAAGTAGTTGTTATTGAATCAGTGCAGGTTATACTTGTGGACGACTCATTGAAGACAATAAAGTTGTATCAACTCAATCTCACTGTTGTCATTCGAATCAGTCACCCAACGAATAAACAAATCTACTAACTGTACGTGGAGAGTACGGCTCCATCAACAATACCCGACAATTCCCAAAAATCATCAACGCCACAAGGCCCGTTTAATTTCGTACATTGCTTCGTGTCAACAATGTAAGCTTTAATTCGTAAGCTTTCTTACTATCTTCCTCATGTGCACATATAACAACCATCTCGAGCACACCTATATATATATATATATATATATATATATATATATATAATTATATATATATATATATACATATGTATATATATATATATATATATATATATATATATATATATATATATATATATATATATATATATATATATATATATATATATATATATATATATATATATATATATATATATATATATATGTATATATATATATATATATATATATATATATATATATATATATGTATATATATATATATATATATATATATATATATATATGTATATATATATATATATATATATATATATATATATATATATATATATACCCTAATAATACCTCTGGTAGCACGCAGGTTGCGCATCTAAAAAAACACAAACACAATAGTCTTTGTCTCCTTTCAGTGAAGTCTCAAGCCTTAGCACCAAATTGTTATTGGCAGTATAAGGGCCATATATAGTCGGGCTTTGTTGGGTTATAAAATATATCATATATAAATCAATAAGTCTACTAAAGGCTGCCGATGCTAGTGCTATTCATCGACCATAATCTCTCTGTGTTGAGGGCACTATGCTACCCAAGAAACGCAACTTTCCCACTGTCTCGAGTTACTCGCCTTCCAGAACAACTTGCCTGTCAGGTGAAGTGATGACCTTCCATTTGAAGAAGTTAATTTTCTGTTTGTAATTGAACATTTCGCAACGCTTAACAGTAATTGTTATTGAATCAATGCAGGTTATTATTGTGGACGACTCATTGAAGACAATAAAGTTGTATCAACCGTATCTCTCTGCACTGATTCGATTCAGTTACCCAACGAATAAACTAATTATCTAACTATACGTAAAGAGTACGGCTCCATCCAGGCAACTACGTGTCCCCCAAATATTCCCGAAAATGAAAACATTCCCAATGCAACAAGGCCAGTTTAATTTAGTACATTGCTTCGTGCCAACAATGGAAGCTTTAATTCGTAAAATTTCTTATAATCTTCCTAATGCGCGCACATTACAACCATCTCGAGAACACTTAGCAAACGTATGTGACGTCACACAACGTGTTTTACGCCACTACTCATCTGCATAACTCACATGTGCTGCTGTATGTCGAAGTTGACACTCGTCATCGTGTTATTAATATAATATGAACTTTAAAGTAGAAAACCCCTCAACCGTATCATAAAGGTTGTGCAGATATATATACATTTATTATATATTGACCCCTAAGTATGCACAATTACCCACAATGATACTTGTTTTATATTATTATATGAGGTGTTAGTATTGTGATGCAATATGTTTCTAAATACGTTTTCAAATAAATCGACACCAGTATTCCGTCGTGTAACATCACAAATTCACGCAGTAGTTCTAAAAATGGAAGCAACGATAAACAATTAAAAAACCCACAAATTATGATGCACAGGCCTACGCTAAGACACTGTTAGCAATTCCCTAAATAACAATACAATTCTGTGACTAGTGCTGTTTCGCCAGTTCTGCCTACGCTTACAATGTAGCAAGTAAAACCATTTACCTAGCGCCCTGCTTCAGCTGTTTGACATTCTTACAAGATACGGATTTGTTATTCATAACATAGAACCGACACTACTTAATATAACAATAAAAAATTATAATTTTTACACCATCTATGTTTTTCTCTCCCCCACCTTTCTCTCTCTCTCTCTCTCTCTCTCTCTCTCTCCGTCTCACTCTCTCTCTCTCTATCTCTCTCTCTCTCTATCTCTCTCTCTCTATCTCTCTCTCTCTCTCTCTATCACTCTCTCTTTCTCTCTCTTCTCTCATTCTCTTCTCCGTGTCCCTGTTTCTCTCTCGCGCGCTTTCTCTCTCTCTCTCTCTCTCTCTCTCTTCTCTCCCACCCCTCTCTCTCTCTCTATGTATCTCCCTCGCTGTCTTTATCTCTCTCTTCCTTAATATTTATCTCTCCCGTTTCCTTTCCCTCACACCCTCTCCAGTTTTTCTCCTTCTGGCCAAAAAACCCTGTCTCCATCCCAACTCCGTTTTCCATCTCATCTCTATATGTTTCCGCCTCCCCAGCTCAACCTATCTACGTCTTGTTCTTCAATATCCTACGTCATTGTTCTTCTCCACCAGTATGTTAATGCCATATACCACGCGTGTTTGACTTTGACATGAAGGATCCCGAAACGGAAATTTTTTTTAATTATGGCGACGTCTAAAACCTCATTCTTAACCTAGCATTCATATGTTAGCTACATGCGACAAGAAATACTACTGATAATGTTGCCGTGTTCTTAATTCACACATGAACACGTTGTGTTGTTGACGCCATCAAGTTGATTGACATATGGTCCCCGTCTATAGAATTTCCGTGGCTGTCAGTTGTGTCCAATGTTGTGTGAGCCCAAGTTTACTTTATCTTTTCACTTGAAACTGTTTATATAATAGCACTCTCCGTTTGTGGAAACGTTGTCCGTGCATTGTGAACGTCGGAAATGAAAACACACGTTTGAGAAACGCAAAAAGAACTAAGAAGACTAAGCTCAAAAAAATAATATGACGTTGTGTTCATCAACATATATATACTGACGTGTTGTGACTGCTACTGATTCATAGATTGATGAATAGATGCACATGTACATGGTATGTATATGCTGACGTACAATGTATGTATGTATATGCACATAAATCTAAGTTTGTGTGCGCGTGTGCGTGTATATGTGTGTGTGTGTGTGTGTGTGTGTGCGTGCGTGCGTGCGTGCGTGCGTGTGTGTGTGTGTGTGTGTGTGTGCGTGTATATATACGTATGAGTGCACGTAGGTACGTACGTAGGTACGTACGTACATATGTACGTATTTCAACGTATCCATAGGTAAACATCGATGCACATAGTCACACACTCACTCACACACTCAACACACAGACACATACACACTCACTCACGCTCCCACGCACGCTCGCACAAACTCTTGGCAAGCGATATACTTTTGTGAATGCTATTGAAATGAGGAAATGTCAAACTAATGTGTGATTTAAAAAAGTGAGCGCAATAAGTAAAATATTAAGTTACCACAAATCAATATGCATTTTATTACTTTTTATTGCATCTCATATACAAGTATGTGAAATATGGAAATCTATTTTTTTTAATTATATATCGTATATTAATAAAAGAAAATTAGTGATACTTTCAAAACATATTATATTAATTTTGCAAATGCACATTAATAGAAGCGCATTCTGAACGGTAGAACATGCGTACCATTTAACAAGCAACACTGTTATCGGTCATTGCTCACAATTTATAGGATAGCAAGTATTGTAATTTTTTTTATATATTAACAAGTATGTGAACATTGTTAACAAACCAAAAAGAAACCATTAACGTTGAGTCTGCTAGGGCAGCTGATGGTGAGAACAGATGGCAACGTGCGAATGTCCGCTTGCGTTGGCTCACCCTACAAGACAACTACCGGCATTCATGTCTCAACACTGGGAACGAGCCGCGGCTGAACTGGTCGAGCTAACATCACATGAACGAGAATGTGCTTGACGACTTGCGATCACACAAAGAAACTAAATTAACGATGCATGACATGCTCGAAAACGAGAATCCGCCTAAGAAGAAGAAGAAGAATGTTAGTTGAGAAACAATTATTTGAAAAATATTTTGTCACTGTTGTCGACTAACCAGTTCTCAGTCATCGTGGCCACACACTTGGGCTTATTTGATCTTAAAACTAGACCTCTGTAGAAGCGTGTTTCGCAGACTTCTCGGCGACGTGGATGTAGTAGGCCGGTTTCGGAACACGGCCGAGCGTCTGGAAGTCGCCGTGGACCGAGTGAGCACTGTCTTCTCCGAATACGCCCTTCAGTAGGTTCGAGAACTCTGCTAGCCGGTGCGGGTAGCAGGACAGACGAAAATGGTGTTTTCTATAACAGGAATCATCGTTAACAATTCGACTACTCATGATAAACATCCGTCTAGTTTACGGGTAAGCCTAATGTTCACAAATGTTGGAGACAATTAATGGGGGTGAAAATGTTGGCTAGGTGACGACGGAAACGGTATTATAGTTTTATTCTGAAATGTATGCTAATAATTGTACACAACTACGAACGTATATAGTTTCAAGTTTGGTAATCAGTACGTCAAACGTCCACATAAGTTCCTTCGTAATATCTCCACCTGGGAATCTTGGGAATTAATAGTTCTTTAATGTACTGATCCTCCCCAGGGGGCCCCGGGCACGCCTATTAAATTATGAGGGAACATACATTCAGGGTCATAAACTATTTGATAGTATTCATATGAACATTGCTTTTCAGACGTTACGTCACACAATTAATGAGGTGATGAGCTTAGTTACGTCATAGTTGGAAAGCAGGTTGATTTTAACAAAAAGACCCACAAAGTAGGTTTGTCTTGGTATTGTAGCACCTTCAACAAGATACACAATTCCTTCAAATGTCTAGATGGTTGGTGTGAATTTCTAACAGTAACCTGATAATTATCAAACATCGATATTTCAGAAAGGTTGTCGAAAATGAGGTATGCTTAAGAACAATAAAAAGCACACAATTAAATGAAAGTTTTCACACTAAGATTATGCTAATCATTTTGTAATTCCTTCTGTGTTTAACTGATAATACTAAATACAACAAATAATAATAACGTGAGATAGTGAGATTTCAATATTTTTTTTTATTCGCAAAATGCCTACTGTGTTTTGCGTACACTTGCGCCGTAAACAAGACTGCTAATGAAGGACTGTAGTGGACATTGACCTGTTCCAGGAGAAGGAGTGTTATCAAACAACTGTAACTATCCTGTTTCTGCGAATCCTTAAAGATGGCGTAACTGTTTTGGCCCAGGGTGAGTCCACCATTTTGATTGGCTGATAGTGATAATTCAATTTCAAAGCCTCGATTATCCAGGCTCCGCGCTGTGGTGCCACCGTTTGTCGCACACATCTTCGCCCGGATGCAAAGTGGGGTTTTAATTGTGACGGAAAATTAGCCAATTACGATGTCATCCTGGTATTTAACTAATTAAAAAAATAAGAGTTAACTTTTATCAGTTGATACGATGCAATTCGAATTAACTTTAAACAATGATTATGGTGACGCAACTGTCCGACTGAAAAGTTAAATTAGGCAAAAAAAATTTTTTGTAGCATATCGATGGCGCTTCACGGGAAGGCCTGCAGAAAATTGAGTGATGACAGTGGGTAACACTGAGACAATGCCTCAATTGCATAGCCTCGCATATCCAGGCTCAGCGCTATGGCGCCACTGTTTGTCAAACACAATGCCTCTGCTGACAGACTCTCTTCTCGGCGGATTTACGAAGCGAGAGCGAGACGACCAATTTCAGAAATGCTTCTGTACGCAAGGCAACTAACTGAATACGATCTGGATTGGTAACCATGTGTATGTGTTATGATTGAGTATAATTTCGTTGACAGAGACAGCAGGGTTTTAGAAGCGAAAACAACATTACGACGTCCATTTTACAAGCGAAATATTTCTATGTCCATTTCGTGACACTAGCAAGAGACAGTTGTTTGTCCATAGAAAGGATTCCAGGAAAATCAACCCACGTGACCAGAGCTTCCGATTGTACGCTGTTGGCAGAGGTCCTGAATGAGTATTTCAGTTCAGTTTTTACCAAAGAAGATATCAGCTCACTTCCAGTTCCATTTACTAAATTTGAGGGCAATACAGCAGAACATTTAGGGCAGTTATTTGTAACTCCTGAAATTATAGCAAACAAAATCAAGAAGATGAAAGATAATAAATAACCTGGAGTTGATGGGATACCACCAAAACTGCTTAAGGAAATTGTTGAGCAAATTAGTACACCACTTGCAAAATTGTCACTAGAACAAGGAAAAGTTCCTTCAGAATGTAAAGAGGCAAACATTACGCCGCTATTTAAAAAGGGATCGAGGAACAAGCCAGAAAATTACAGACCAGTGAGTTTAACATCAGTTGTATGTAAATTATTCGATACATTATTTAGAGACAACATGGTGGAATTCCTTGTAAAACATAACTTAATAAATGCATCTAAACATGGGTTCCTAAAAGCAGGGTCATGTCTAACTAACCTCTTTTGTTTTTTGAAGAAATTACAAAGTGGGTAGATAACGGGTCACCAGTGGATGTTGTCTACTTAGATTTTCAGAAAGCTTTCGATAAAGTGCCACATCAAAGAGTGTTGCTTAAACTAAAAGCCCATGGCTTAGGTAATGATGCAATCAACTGGATAGAAAAGTGGCTTACACACAGAAAACACAGAGTAATAGTAGATGGTGAGATTTCAAACTGGAAATATGTTTTGAGTGGGGTAACACAGGGATCAGTATTATTCCCTATACTGTTTTTAATATATATATATATATATATACATATATATATACATATATATATATATATATATATATATATATATATACATATATATATATATATATATATATATATATATATATATATATATATATATATATATATATATATATATATATATATATATATATATATATATATATATATATATATATATATATATAAATGATTTGGAAGATGACATATCTAACAAAGTACTCAAATTTGCAGATGACACAAAAGTATTCAGAAAGGTTACTAATGATACAGATAAACAATGTTTACAGGATGATATAGATAAATTAGTTAAATTGTCAGAAAAATGGCAAATGTTATTCAATTTTGGGAAGTGTAAATGTATACACATAGGACATGGAAACATGGACGAAGAATACAAAAATGGGTGATGCTGTACTAGGTAGAACCACACAAGAAAAGGACTTAGGAGTAACATTTAGTGCTGACATGTAAGTTTCAGAGTAATGTGGGATTGCTGCTTCGAAAGGAAATCAAATTATAGGGCTAATTAGGAGAACTATCATGTATAAGGAGAAACAGCTAATTGTATCCCTGTACAAAGCAATAGTTAAACCACATTTCGAATATTGTATTCAAGCATGGAGGCCATATCGTAAAAAAGGACATAGACAAGCTATAAAGAATACAACGAAGAGCAACTAAAATAATTCCAGGATTGAGAGACCTTAGTTAAGAAAGTCGCTTATTACAATGTGGTTTGAAAATACTAGAGACCAGGAGACTAAGAGGAGACCAAATAGAAGTGTTTAAAATAGTGAATGGTTATGAGGATGTTGACAGAAATATGGTCTTCAAACTTAAAGAAGCCAGTAGAACCAGAGAACACAAAACAACATTAGTTAAGGAGCACTGTAGGTTGGACATGAGAAAGTACTCTTTCTCACAGAGGGTGACAAATGAATGGAACAAACTGCCAAATGATTGTGTTAATGCTATTAGTGTGAATATGTTTAAAAATAGAATTGACAGATATTTGATAAGGGCGGGCTAAATGAGAAAATTGTTGGACTCTCGATAAGCCAATGGCTTCCTTGTCCACTTGCCATCTGGAACTTGTTGTTTGGGATGGCAATCTTGTTAAATCTTTTTAAATATTGTTAAATGAACGTACCCGTCTTCCGGAAGACTGTTTCCGGCTCCGTTCATGCACTTCGGGACGTTGAGAGTGTAGTCGAAGGTAGTCAGAGTCGGACGGCAGTTTACGTACAAATTAGACACTGTGATGTCCGTGATGCAGTCGCTCTTTGTGGAACAAGAACTTTATAGACTTTCAAGAATGAATTAAAACTATAGTTTATTGACTACTACAAGTGTGCATTTTATGTTGCCACATAAAATGGTTGATGTTGTAAATATCATATTGTGGTATGTTGAAATATTTCGTTACTTGTTGTACCTCTAAGACTGGGGGGAGGGCGGGGGGAAATTACAGCAATATATGTGGTGACGTGTTTTACATCAATTGATTGTTTTCTTGTTTTGTTAAATATATTATCTATTATATTTAATAATTAATTATACACACTAATACCATTTCTGCTCATTGAAAGTGAGCATTTTGGTAAGAGCAAAGATATCTGGTTGAAATTAGATGCCAGAAATTGTTTAACCCACATCCCCTAGAAACTTATATCCTATGCATATTCATCCTGCTTTTCGGTGGTCTTGGTTTTATGTTAACAACATTATGATGACCTATAAACTTTCACTGCCGTGTAATAATTGCCAAACATCACACTCACAACGTAGTATATATTCTTAGCCGGAGCGTTGCCGGTGGTCAGAATGTCATCGAAGTTGCGATGGTCAATGACGAGGATTCCTCCCGGCCTGATGATATCCCGGAAGTTGGACAGTGCCACCTTCTGGTTGTGCAGTGAACCTTCGAAGTCAGGCAGGTGGGCGAACGAGTTGCCCAAACACAGCACGGCGTCGAACCCTCCCTGGGGCACACCATCAACGTGGCTGAGGTCATCCGAGAGAGACAACCAGTTCGCTTCTTCTATTACTGAAACACCACGTTTGTTTTTTACATACACATGTACGCACGAACGCACCTACGTACACACTTATGTTCTAAACCATCGTCCGACCAGTGTAGTTAGTAAACTACAATAAAACAGATGTCACCGTTAAGACCGGGTCAACATTCTAAGAGAATCCACGCAGTGGTCACCCATTGCAGCGATAACGCCGCACCAGATTTATTCAAATATAAACCGGCCAACACTGGTTGAAGAAATAGTTAGCGGATGTCATCAGGAAATCGACGACATGTAAACACGCATAAATCTGGTAAGAACTAGATTTTCGCTGACGCCTGTTTTCTTCGCAAATATACAATGGATGCATTACACGCGCAGTGACGGACGCACGAACGCGCGAATGCATCAATGTATGCAAGAACGCACACAAACACACACACGCACACAAATACACACACTCACAAACACACACACACACACACACACACACACACACACACACACACACACACACACACACAGAGAGAGACACACACACACACACACACACACACACACACACACACACACACACACACACACACACACACACACACACACACACACACACACACACACACACACACGCACACACACCGCCACCGATGTTTACTTGTTTGGCTGTTGGCTGGAACAGGAAGTCAAATGCAGGTCAAATTATTCTGTTTTGCAACCTCGTGTGTTCTAACGACCTCAATCACGTAATTGAGCAGTGTGTCTGTTTACTAGACCTCGGATATCCTCAGGGTGACGGCGACAATACCATATATTTAGCCGCGTTGCTCAGATGCTTAGGATTTGTGCATGCGTGGCAGTGTCACGTTGACTACGCATTGTTGCTCTGGTAACACAAATCATGCGTACTTGTCTTCACTATAATTGTCCATGCTAATCGCTGTTATTCCGATCGATAAATTGGTTATTGTCGAACGATTAGCTAGATTAGCTAGTTACTTCCCCTGTGTGTGCGCTCGACTTTACAAAAATGAATGTCGATCAGAAGATTTAAAAAAATTAAAACCCAGAATATTAAGCGGGAATACAAGGACAAGGAAATTAGTTGTTTTAATTTTGTGTGGTCCAACATTGTCAGATAAAAAAAAATTAAGCATATTTCAACATATTTATTTGCACTATATGAACAATTGATTTTATCCAACTGTTTCCTTGCTCCTGAGAATATGTATTTCGAATTTCCGGTTGTTATTTGAACCCATAAACGTGACGAGTACATTGGCTCATCAATTGGACAACACGTGTTTGGTTCATGCAAGTTTACTATCATCACTTGTTTCCTAAACCGAAGCGTTGGCGTAGACGTGCAGATGTCACCCTCTCTCAGGTTTAACTAGTTTAACAAATTTCGATTCATATTATTTTGTAGCACGTGTGATTTAATATAACTGACGATCTGACTTCAGTTTGGTGTTTGCTATCAATATGTCGATGGGTACATTCTTTATAATTACCCCATTTGTCAAAAGCTTCCTCCTTCCGCCTGCGCCAACGTTCTTTCAACGCGTACTTTAGCATCTTGTCACTGGCATCCGTGCTGACGACGTTGAAACCTTCGGTGAGCAACATCACGGAGTCAACTCTACAAAGAGTGCGTCAGAACGACGTCAGTGTGTTGAGAGCACGTAACTGTAGCAGATAGCGGCAACAACAGCAGCAGAAGTGTGCGTTAGCGAAAACAACACCGGACAAGAACGTTACAAAGATGGAAGAGGAAGTGACAACAAGACTGTAAGGAAGCGCGTGACTACACGACAATCAGCAGCGGATCCAGGGTGGGTCTTAGGGGTCTCAAGACGCCCCCTAGGCCATGAAGGGGGTCTTAGACCCCCCTGTGTTCGTGGCAAATATTACGGTAAAAGAACAAGAAGGGGAGACAGGGACTAGTCCGCCCCGGGGCAAATCTGCTAACCGGCTTTTATTCCGCGACGTTGCAGAATTTAGTAATTTCGGTCACACGATTAAGTCACATGATCATCAAACTACATGCAGCGCAGTGTTCGAAATGACCACTGACTTTTTCTTTAAAATCTTCTTTTCAGGCACTGTAATGGCTATTAATGCCTATTTTTGTGGAAAAAACTTGCTTGCTATAATAGCGACCTGTAGTTATTTTACCAACTAAGGTTGAAAGCACTTGTTGTAAGTCGCTCTGAATAAGAGCGTCTGTTCAACGACTAAATTATAAATTGTGATCTAAGCCAGTGTTACTGGAGTAATGCGCTTACAGACACAGTGCTCTGTAATTCTGAGAAGTAAAATGCCAAGGTAAAATGTGCTTGAATGACAACAGAGTGAGCGGAATGGATCAGCTAAACTACCAACATAATGAATCAGCTAACATAATGATGTCGAATCCTGCAAAAACCGTCAAGTTCTGCGAAAACTGTCGAGTTCTGCGAAAACCGTCGAGTTCTTGTTGCGAAATCGATCAAGTTCTGCGAAAACTGTCGAGTTCTGCGAAAACCGTCGAGTTTTAGCACTCACACGCAGCAACATATGCAACAGTGGAAGGGTAATTATATCGGTACAACGATAAAATGTGAGACCCCCAAGCTTACATTTTTCTTTCTTATGGGATATCCCTCATGCCTTATTGCAGGACCCCCAGACCCCCCTCATTTCGAACACTGATGCAGCGGGAAACTGACGTCCACGAGTTGCTGGCTGGAAAGTTGTGAACTAGAATACTAATGTTTGTGACTGAAAGTAATTTTTATATTTTGTTTCGATAAAATTTTAGTATTTATAAGTGGCATTGGTTAGACATTTAGAGTGCTCAGTAAGGCCCTTATATCAGAGCTATTGTTTGGATCTTGCGTTGTTGCTCTATCCAGTGTCAGTGGTATTTAGTTGCCGCCCACCAAATATGTCTCTGTGTTGGGGAACGTCCGCCTGTGTGCTTCGGGGCAAGGATGCCCAGGATCACTTGTGAACATAAACACACTAACATGCACTCTAATAAAGACTTCTAAATGTCCAGTTTAGTGTTGTTTTCTAGTAAAAAACGTGAAGAAACCAGATTTTATTTCACATTTTTCTAGCCGATGCAGTGCCAAAGGTTGTTTTTTGTTTGCCTGGTTTATTTCATAGATACAACAGAATTTGTGAGGATTTTTTTTCTAACAAATGTGTGTCACAAACATGACGTTTTTTGACATAAAAATAAAACAAAGCTTAAATGTTTCTGTGTATTTGCTGCTTAAAGTACGTGTGGGGCGAACTTGCCCCGGCCCCTGGGCGGACTTGCCCCGACATGAGGCAAGTCCGCCCATGCTTGGATAGCTCTACTAAGAGTTAGATTTGGATATTGGCTTGTAACAGTTTTAGCATTTTTTTATAGCACAACTGTGGCAAGATATTTTCGTTCAATGTAAGGCCGAAACTGATCTTAACGTAAACGTAAAGACTGAAGTATTAGCAGCCAGCTAACATTAACCCTTACGTAAGTAAAACGACACATGCGTCGCCCCCCCCCCCCCCGGTTCGTAAGTAGAATGACATATGACTACGACTGACTGAGATCCCTCTTGCAAACAAGCCTAGATCCGCCCCTGACAATAGGAAGTGACAACAAGACTAGGAGTAGGTGACAACAAGGCCGCAGGAAGAGAATGACATTTTGCTGTTTCTTTTAACCGATGCTCTGCGAGATATAACACGCTGCAGTGTTTGGCTAAAGTCAAAGGAACATTCATCTTAGGCTTGGTTGTGATGTGGGGAGCGCTGGTCTTATGTTTAGAAGACCCGACTGTCGATTAGGAG
Organism: Lamellibrachia columna; assembly: GCA_963662155.1. Taxonomy (NCBI): domain Eukaryota; kingdom Metazoa; phylum Annelida; class Polychaeta; order Sabellida; family Siboglinidae; genus Lamellibrachia; species Lamellibrachia columna. The sequence continues at coordinate 35,086,505 of OY759262.1, forward strand.
GACTGTTGTTCAGTTCCACCCGTTTCAAGACTTGGGGCCCCACTTTGCTGTGTCTTTCCGAAGAGACATTAAAAGCCGTTGTTCCCTTCAGTCTGGTATCTATGCAAATGGAAGTAAAATATCCTTCACAGGGAAGGTGGAAATGGAACAGATATGTCGTGGACTCTCTAACTAAAAAGAAGAAAAACCACTGTTATCTTACAACTAGATATGGCTGTTTCCAGTTAAATGTCATCAGTCAATGTCATCAAACCAGTGCTGCATCAACGCGTTGCACTAAGATAAACATACCTACTGGCGCGGTGAACTTGGCCCGTACCGGAAGAGTCTGGAGATCTAGAGCTTCAATGAACACGTAACAACACGCAGCAATCACGCACACACACCATCCCCAGCTGGGTGCCCTCGTAGAAACCCTCGTGGCTTAAGAGCGGGAATATTCTAGAACATGCAGCCTGTGTGCTCAGTTCAGCTGTTTACTCAACAAGCATAACTCGGTAGTTGATGTGGCAATGACGTTTTGCGCTCGATATGCATTGGCCGATTGAATTTCGGCGTGACATGGGTCTACACAATGGAAGATAGGTAAACAAAAACTCGACCCAGCTTCACCTGCCTTCTGGGTTAGATCAAATAAATCGAATAAAAATCGTATATGAAAATGTAGGTAATGTCCTGGCAATAAAATATATAGATTTCATAGAACACGAAATTAATTTGAGGTTTACAACCAGACCCTTATTTTGTTAGTTAACCAAGTTCTGCTGTATTACATATTTAATACGGAGAGATGTAATAAGAATAATGAAGAACCTGGTACGTTTGCCATCTGAAATCCTGTCTTAGATATATCCTGCTTGGTGGTTATTATTTGTCTGCAAAATAATATTATATTACTATACTACCGAACTTCCTTTAAGTTGCTTTCAAGTTCTGAGTCGTTGTGAAACCTGTAATATAAGGCATATGTATGTTGCATTTTTTTAATTAACTACTTTCCATATTTGTGTGATATACAACATTCTACAAAATGTTACAAATGATGGCCTTAGCCGATTGGTAAAAGATTTTAACACCGTATTTGATCAGCAGTTTCTCAACGACTCACCCAGTGCCGCACGCTACATCGAGTATGTTTTCACAGTCGTGCTCTCGCAATAGCGCCGTCAACCATTGCTTATACTGCGACGTCCTGACACTTGTGCAGCCGATATAGAGTTCCCACACCCGGGCAGCCGCGCCGTCTGCATACTGGTCCCGTAGTTCATTTGCTGTCACTCCGAGCGATCTCGTCTGATACACGCTGTCGACCATCTTCTCGTTCTTTGACGAGTCGGACGCGCGCTGCCTCTTATACCGTGCGGTGGCGGACTGGCGAGCACCAGCTGTTTGTGCCTGGAACCAGGGGTGGTGGCTGTGGGGTTACGGTTCTGAATTGAGTCGTGCTGGTGACTGAGCGGTTAAAGGGACTAACAACAAGGAACTACCTAAAATGTTTTTTCAGTGTGTACACAAAGTTTAATATTGTATGTACTTCATAAAAAATAGGAAAATTAGAAGTTGATGACATAAGCGACCACGTGGTTTTGTGGCGTCAATGATGATATGGGTTTACATTCAGTCAGTGATTTGTATAAAATGTTTCAGTATAATTTCACTCGCGTTAACTATAGCGAGTGATGGCGATGTAAATTTTCCAGAATAAAAGGCATAACGTAACGATTTCGATCCGCTAGCAGTTCGTGACACCGCAGAGTCATCTTCGAATTCGACTCTTTCGGAGTAGTTTAACGACATCAGTAGCCTTTGACTTCGAACTGATTTCATTCAAGTCAAACCAAATTTTATTTTGCAACTACAGCAACATTAATAAAAAATGACATATCAGATACCAAAAACATGTGTAAATATAATGTTGTGTTGCATGGTGATCCCATGGCGTGTTGTGTTACATGGTGGTCCCATGACGTGTTGTGTTACATGGTGATCCCATGTCGTGTTGTGTTACATGGTGGTCCCATAGCGTGTTGCCGTATTCGTGGGACCCTTTTACTTTCTGACCGAACCATGAAAACGACCACATAGAGCTACAAAATTTCTCATAATGTATCTACCATTTGGTGTGCCTGTGCAGCCAGGGGCGTCCGCAGGAATTTTTCCAGGGAGGGGCAAGAAATTTGGGGACATAATAAAGAATAGGCAAATTAATTAAATATACACAGATATATATATATATATATATATATATATATATATATATATATATATATTAATATATATATATATATATATATATATATATATAAATTAAATATGCCCAGATAATATATATATATATATATATAAA
>OY759262.1:35091351-35118851 GCA_963662155.1 Lamellibrachia columna
AATAAACACAAATGCGGGGGATAGTAATTCTCAGGCCCCACCCGCTTGCTGGTGGGGTCCCGCCACCCCCGCTAAAGGGCTACGCAAATGAGGCGGTCATCGGTCGGAAACGCCCGGTTCCCCTAGGAAGCAGTGGACAAAAACGTACCGCCTACAGGCTGAACTCAACTATGCAACTCCGGACGAGCTGCATCAGACAACCAGCAAGCTCTGCGGCGTCCGCCCAGCGCTTTGTGTGCCTGTGCAGCCCTTTCCTACCACCGGTTTGTTGACGTAAACGCATAGGTCATATTGACCTGATCGCTGGCCTCTGGGATGTTGTACCCCTCCATCCTGCTATATTCACCGAGTACCGCTCTGAGTCAAGAGTGAAAATTATATTTTACGTGTTCTTACTCACTTCCACTGCTCCTTGGGATTGCGTTTGAATGCTTGGCGAACAAGGTTCTCTCTTAGCATACGAAGAAAACGTCCAAGCCACGTAGCCTGCATGTTGTGCATCTAATAAAACACAATAGTCTTTGTCTCTTTTCATAGAAGTGTCCCAAGCCTTAGTACACAATTGTTATTGGCAGTACAATGGCCATATATAGTCGGGCTTTGTTGGGTTACAAAATATATCATATGTAAATCTATAAGTCTACTAAAGGCGGCCGATGCTAGTGCTCTTCATCGATCATAATCTCTCTGTGTTGAGGGCACTATGCTACCCAAGAAACGCAACTTTCCCACGGTATCGAGTTACTCGCCTTCCAGAACAACTTGCCTGTCCGGTGAAGTAATGACCTTCCATTTGGAGAAGTTAATTTTCTTTTTGTAATTGATCAACATTTCGCAACGCTTAAGAGTAATTGTTATTGAATCAATGCAGGTTATTTTTGTGGACGACTCATTGAAGACAATACAGTAGTATCAACCCTATCTCACTGCACTGATTCGATTCAGTCACCCAACGAATAAACTAATCAACTAACTATTCGTGAAGAGTACGGCTCCATCCAGGACACTACGTGTCCCTAGAATATTCCCAAAAATTTAAACACTCCCAATGCAACAAGGTGAGTTTTATTTCGTACGTTACTTCGTGCCAACAATGGAAGCTTTAATTCGGAAAATGTCTTACAATCTTCCTAATGCGCGCCCATTACAACAATCTCGAGAACACATAGCAAACGTATGTGACGTCACACAACGTGTTTTACGCCACTACTCCTCTGCATAACTCACATGTGCTGCTGTATGTCGAAGTTGACACTCGTCATCGTGTTATTAATATAATATGAACTTTAAAGTAGAAAACTCATCAACCGTAAAATAAAGATTATGCAAATATATACACATTTATATATGTTGGCCCCTAAGTGTGCACCATTACCCACAATGACACATGTTTCATATTATTATATGAGGTGTTAGTATTGTGATGCAATAAGTTTCTGAATACGTTTTCAAATAAATTGACACCAGTATTCCGTCGTGTAACAGTTCTGCCTACGCTTACAATGTAGCAAGTAAAACCATTTACCCAGCGCCCTGCTTGAGCTGTTTGACATCCTTACTAGATACGGATTTGTTATTCATAACATAGAACCGACACTACTTAATATACAATAAAGAATTATAATTTTTACACCATCTATGTTTTTCTCTCCCCCACCTTTCTCTCTCTCTCTCTCTCTCTCTCTCTCTCTCTCTCTATCTATCTCTCTCTCTCTCCCTCTCTCTCTCTCTCTCTCTGCCTCTCTCCGTCTCACTCTCTCTCTCTCTCTATCTCTCTCTCTCTCTATCTCTCTCTCTCTGTCACTCTCTCTTTCTCTCTCTTCTCTCTTTCTCTTCTCCTTGTCTGTGTCTGTGTCTGTGTCTGTGTCTGTGTCTCTGTCTCTCTCTCTCTCTCTCTCTCTCTCTCTCTCTCTCTCTCTCTCTCTCTCTCTCTCTCTCTCTCTCTCTCTCTGTCTCTGTCTGTCTCTCTCTCTCTCTCTCTCTATTCTCTCCCACCCCTCTCTCTCTCTCTCTCTCAATGTATCTCCCTCGCTGTCTTTCTCTCTCTCCTCCTTAATATTTATCTCTCCCGTTTCCTTTCCCTCACACCCTCTCCAGTGTTTCTCCTTCTGTCCAAAAAACCCTGTCTCCATCCCAACTCCGTTTTCCATCTCATCTCTATATGTTTCCGCCTCCCCAGCTCAACCTATCTACGTCTTGTTCTTCAATATCCTACGTCATTGTTCTTCTCAACCAGTACGTTAATGCCATATATCACGCGTGTTTGACTTTGACATGAAGGATCCCGAAACGGAAATTTTTTTAATTATGGCGACGTCTAAAACCTCATTCTTAACCTAGCATTCATATGTTAGCTACTTGCGACAAGAAATACTACTGATAATGTTGCCGTGTTCTTAATTCACACATGAACACGTTGTGTTCCTTTCTCCTTGTTGACGCCATCAAGTTGATTGATATATGGTCCCCGTATATAGAATTTCCGTTGCTGTCAGTTGTGTCCAATGTTGTGAGAGCCCAAGTTTACTTTATCTTTTCACTTGAAACTGTGTCGAGGAGTGCAATTACAATGTACATATACTTATATAATAGCACTCTCCGTTTCTGGAAACGTTGTCCGTGCATTGTGAACGTCGGAAATGAAAACACACGTTTGAGAAACGCAAAAAGAACTAAGAAGACTAAGCTAAAAAAAATAATATGACGTTGTATTCGTCAACATATATATATATATATATACTGAAGTATTGTGACTGCTACTGATACATAGATTGATGAATAGATGCACATGTACATGGTATGTATATGCTGACGTACAATGTATGCATGTATGTATATGCACATAAATGTATGTTTGTGCGCGCGTGTGCGTGTGTGTGTGTGTGTGTGTGTGTGTGTGTGTGTGTGTGTGTGTGCGTGTATGTATACGTATGAGTGTAGGTATGTACGTACGTACGTACGTACTTCAATGTATCCATAGGTAAACATCAATGCACATAGTCACACACTCAACACACAGACACACACACACACACACACACTCACTCACGCCCCCACGCACGCTCGCACAAACTCTTGGCAAGCGATATACTTTTGTGAACGCTATTGAAATGAGGAAATGTCAAACTAATGTGTGATTTAAAAAAGTGAGCGCAATAAGTAATATATTAAGTTACCACAAATCAATATGCATTTTATTACTTTTTATTGCATCTCATATACAAGTATGTGAAATATGGAAATCTATTTTTTTATTATAATTATATATCGTATATTAATAAAAGAAAATTAGTGATACTTTCAAAACATATTATATTAATTTTGCAAATGCACATTAATAGAAGCGCATTCTTAACGGTAGAACATGCGTGCCATTTAACAAGCAACAATGTTATCGGTCATTGCTCACAATTGATAGGATAGCAAGTATTGTAATTTTTTTAATATATTAACAAGTATGTGAACATTGTTAACAAACCAAAAAGAAACCATCAACGTTGAGTCTGCTAGGGCAGCTGACGGTGAGAACAGATGACAACGTGCGAATGTCCGCTTGCGTTGCTCACCCTACAAGACAACTACCGGCATTCATGTATCAACACTGGGAACGAGCCGCGGCTGAACTGGTCGAGCTAACATCACATGAACGAGCATGTGCTTGACGACTTGCGATCACACAAAGAAACTAAATTAACGATGCATGACATGCTCGAAAACGAGAATCCGCCTAAGAAGAAGAAGAAGATTATTATTTCAGAAACAATTATTGGATAAATACTTTGTCACTGTTGTCGACTAACCAGTTCTCAGTCATCGTGGCCACACACTTGGGCTTATTTGATCTTAAAACTAGACCTCTGTAGAAGCGTGTTTCGCAGACTTCTCGGCGACGTGGGTGTAATAGGCCGGTTTCGGAACACGGCCGAGCGTCTGGAAGTCGCCGTGGGCCGAGTGAGCACTGTTTTCTCCGAATACGCCCTTCAGTAGGTTCGAGAACTCTGCCAGCCGGAGCGGGTAGCAGGACAGACGAAAATGGTGTTTTCTATAACAGGAATCAGCGATAACAATTAGACTACTCATGATAAACATCCGTCTAGTTTACTTGTAAGCCTAATGTACACAAATGTTAGAGACAATTACTGGGGGTGAAAATGTTGGCTAGGTGACGACGGAAACGGTATTATAGTTTTATTCTGAAATTTATGCTAAGAATTGTACACAACTACGAACGTAAATAGTTTCAAGTTTGGTAATCGGTATGTCAAACGTCCACATAAGTTCCCTCGTAATATCTCCACCTGGGAATCTGGGAAATTAATAGTTCTTTTAGTGTACTAATCCTCCCCAGGGGGCCCAAGGGCACGCCTATTAAATTATGAGGGAACATACATACAGGGTCATAAACTACTTGATAGCTTTCATATCAACAATGCTTTTCACATATAACGTCACCTAATTGATAAGGTGATGAGCTTAGTTACGTCGCAGTTGGAAAGCATGTTGCTTTTAACAAAAAGTCCCACAAAGTAGGTTTGTCTTGGTAGTGTAGTTCCTTCAACGAGATAAACAATTCATTCAAATGTCTAGATGGTTGGTGTGAATTTCTAACAGTAACCTGATAATTATCAAACATCGATATTTCAGAAAGCTTGTCGAAAATGAGGTATGTTTAAGAACAATAAAAAGCATACAATTAAATGAAAGTTTTCACACTAAGATTATGCTAATCATTTTGTAATTCCGTCTGTGTTTAGCTGATAATACTAAATACAACAAATAATAATAAAGTTGGCAGTTACTTATATTGATTTAACGTTTTATCTTATAATAGGGTGTTCTTTAATTTGTGTTGAATTTTAACAATTTGTCGCTATCTAAAATACAACAATAATCGAATAGTGAGATTTCAATATTTTTTTTACTTCTCAAAATACCTACTGTGTTTTGCGTACACTTGCGCCATAAACAAGAATGCTAATGAAGGACTGTAGTGGACATTGACCTGTTCCAGGAGAAGGAGTGTTATCAAACAACTGTAACTATCCTGTTTCTGCGAAGCCTTCAAAATGGCGTAACTGTTTTCGCCCAGGGTGAGTCCACCATTTTGACTGGCTTATAGCGATGATTCAATTTCAAAGCCTCGATTATCCAGGCTCCGCGCTGTGGTGCCACCGTTTGTCGCACACATCTTCGCCCGGATGCAAAGTGGGGTTTTCATTGTGACGGAAAATTAGCCAATTATGATGGATGTCGTCCGGGTATTTAACTAATTAAAAAAATAAGAGTTAACTTTTATCAGTTGATACGATGCAATTCGAATTAACTTTAAACAATGATTATGGTGACGCAACTGTCCGACTGAAAAGTTAAATCAGGCAAAACATTTTTAGTGTAGCATATCGATGGCGCTTCACGGGAAGACCTGCACAAAATTGAGGTAACACTGAGACCATGCCTCAATTACATAGCCTCGCTTATCCAGGCTCAGCGCTATGGCGCCACTGTTTGTCAAACACATTTTCGCCTGGATGCAGAGTGGGGTTTTCATTTTGACGGAAAGTATGTATGCGCCCAGAATGTGTTGTAACCCCTGAAATTATAGCAAACAAAATCAAGAAGATGAAAGATAATAAATAACCTGGAGTTGATGGGATACCACCAAAACTGCTTAAGGAAATTGTTGAGCAAATTAGTACACCAATTGCACAATTTTTTAACTTGTCACTAGAAAAAGGAATAGTTCCTTCAGAATGGAAAGAGGCAAACATTACGCATCTATTTAAAAAGGGATCGAGGAACAAGCCAGACAATTACAGACCAGTGAGTTTAACATCAGCTGTATGTAAATTATTCGAAACATTAATTAGAGACCACATGGTGGAATTCCTTGTAACACATAACTTAATAAATGCATCTAAACATGGGTTCCTAAAAGCAGGGTCATGTCTAACTAACCTCTTATGTTTTTTGAAGAAATTACAAAGTAGGTAAATGACGGGTCACAAGTGGATGTTGTCTACTTAGATTTTCAGAAAGCTTTCGATAAAGTGCCACATCAAAGAGTGTTACTTAAACTAAAAACCCATGACTTAGGTAATGATGCAATCAACTGGATAGAAAAGTGGCTTACACACAGAAAACAGAGAGTAATAGTAGATGGTGAGATTTAAAACTGGAAATATGTTTTGAGTGGGGAACCACAGGGATCAGTATTAGACCCTATACTGTTTTTAATATATATATATATATATATATATATATATATATATATATATATATATATATATATATATATATATATATATATATATATATATATATATATATATATATATATATATATATATATATATATAAATATATATATATATATATATATATATATATATATATATATATATATATATATATATATATATATATATATATATATATATATAAATGATTTGGAAGATGACATATCTAACAAAGTACTCAAAGTTGCAGATGACACAAAAGTATTCAGAAAGGTTACTAATGATACAGATAAACAATGTTTACAGGATGATATAGATAAATTAGTTAAATTGTCAGAAAAATGGCAAATGTTATTCAATTTTGGGAAGTGTAAATGTATACACATAGGACATGGAAACATGGACGAAGAATAAAAAAAATGGGTGATGCTGTACTAGGTAGAACCACACAAGAAAAGGACTTAGGAGTAACATTTAGTGTTGACATGTAAGTTTCAGAGTAATGTGGGATTGCTGCTTCGAAACGAAATCAAATTATAGGGCTAATTAGGAGAACTATCATGTATAAGGAGAAACAGCTAATTGTATCCCTGTACAAATCAATAGTTAAACCACATTTCGAATATTGTATTCAAGCATGGAGGCCATATCGTAAAAAAGGACATAGACAAGCTATAAAGAATACAACGAAGAGCAACTAAAATAATTCCAGGATTGAGAGACCTTAGTTAAGAAAGTCGCTTATTACAATGTGGTTTGAAAATACTAGAGACCAGGAAACTAAGAGGAGACCAAATAGAAGTGTTTAAAATAGTGAATGGTTATGAGGATGTTGACAGAAATATGGTCTTCAAACTAATAGAAGGCAGTAGAACCAGATGACACAAAGCAGCACTAGTTAAGGAGCACTGTAGTTTGGACGTGAGAAAGTACTCTTTCTCACAGAGGGTGACAAATGAATGGAACAAACTGCCAAATGATTGTGTTAATGCTATTAATGTGAATATGTTTAAAAATAGAATTGACAGATATTTGATAAGGGTGGGCTACACATAGATGAGAAAATTGTTGGACTCTCGATAAGCCAATGGCTTCCTTGTCCACTTGCCATCTGGAACTTGTTGTTTGGGATGGCAATCTTGTTAAATCTTGTTAAATATTGTTAAATGAACGTAACCGTCTTCCGGAAGACTGTTTCCGGCTCCGTTCATGCAATTCGGGACGTTGAGAGTGTAGTCGAAGGTAGTCAGAGTCGGACGGCAGTTTACGTACAAATTAGCTATAGTTTATTGACTATTACAAGTGTGCATTTGATGTTGCCACATAAAATGGTTGATGTTGTAAATATCATATTGTGGTATGTTGAAATATTTCGTTACTTGTTGTACCTCTAAGACTGGGGGGAGGGCGGGGGGAAATTACAGCAATATATGTGGTGACGTGTTTTACATCTATTGATTGTTTTCTTGTTTTGTTAAATATATTATCTATTATATTTAATAATTAATTATACACACTAATACCATTTCTGCTCATTGAAAGTGAGCATTTTGGTAAGAACAAAGATATCTGGTTGAAATTAGATGCCAGAAATTGTTTAACCCACATCCCCTAGACACTTATATCCTATGCATATTCATCCTGCTTTTTCGGTGGTCTTGGTTTTATGTTAACAACATTATGATGACCTATAAACTTTCACTGCCGTGTAATAATTGCCAAACATCACACTCACAACGTAGTATATATTCTTAGCCGGAGCGTTGCCGTTGGTCAGAATGTCATCGAAGTTGCGATGGTCAATGACGAGGATTCCCCCCGGCTTGATCATGTCCCAGAAGTTGGACAGCGCCACCTTCTGGTTGTGCAGTGAACCTTCGAAATTGGGCAGGAGGACGAACGAGTTGCCCAAACACAGCACGGCGTCGAACCCTCCCTCGGGCACACCATCAACGTCGCTGAGGTCATCCGAGAGAGACAACCAGTTCGCTTCTTCTAGTACTGAAACACCACATTTGTGTTGTTACATACAAGTGTACGCACAAACGCACGCACGTACACACTTATGTTCTAAACCATCGTCGATCAGTGTAGTTAGTAAACTACAATAAAACAGATGTCACCATTAAGACCGTTTCTACATTCTAAGAGAATCCACGCAGTGGTCACCCATTGCAGCGATAACGCCGCACCAGATTTATTCAAATATAAACCGGCCAACACTGGTTGAAGAAATAGTTAGCGGATGTCATCAGGAAATCGACGACACGTAAACACGCATAAATCTGGAAAGAACTAGATTTTCGCTGACGCCTGTTTTCTACGCAAATATACAATGGATGCATTACACGCGCACTAACGGACGCACGAACGCGCGAATGCACCAATGTATGCAAGAACGCACACAAACACACACACACACACGCACACAAATACACACACTCACAAACACACACACACACACACACACACACACACGCACACACGCACACACACACAAACACACACACACACACACACAGACACACACACACACACACACACACACACACACACACACACACAAACACACACACACACACACACACAAACACACACACACACACACACACACACACACCGCCACCGATATTGCCTTGTTTGTTGTTGGCTGGAACAGGAAGTCAAATGCAGGTCAAATTCTGTTTTGCAACCTCGTGTGTTCTAACGACCTCAATCACGTAATTGAGCAGTGTGTCTGTTTACTAGACCTCGGATATCCTCAGGGTGACGGCGACAATAACATATATTTAGCCGCGTTGCTCAGGTGCTTAGGATTTGTGCAAGCGTGGCAGTGTCACGTTGACTACGCATTGTTGCTCTGGTAACACAAATCATGCGTACTTGTCTTCACTATAATTGTCCATGCTAATCGCTGTTATTCCGATCGATAAATTGGTTATTGTCGAACGATTAGCTAGATTAGCTAGTTACTTCCCCTGTGTGTGCGCTCGACGTTACAAAAATGAATGTCGATCAGAAGATTTTAAAAGATTAACACCCAGAATATTAAACGGGAATACAAGGACAAGGAAATTAGTTGTTTTAATTTTGTGTGGTCCAACATTGTCAGATAAAAAAAAATTAAGCATATTTCAACATATTTATTTGCACTATATGAACAATTGATTTTATCCAACTGTTTCCTTGCTCCTGAGAATATGTATTTCGAATTTCCGGTTGTTATTTGAACCCATAAACGTGACGAGTACATTGGCTTATCAATTGGACAACAAGTGTTTGGTTCATGCAAGTTTACTATCATCACTTGTTTCCTAAACCGAAGCGTTGGCGTAGACGTGCAGATGTCACCCTCTCTCATGTTTAAGTAGTTTAACAAATTTCGATTCATATTATTTTGTAGCACGTGTGATTTAATATAACTGACGATCTGACTTCAGTTTGGTGTTTGCTATCAATATGTCGATGGGTACATTCTTTATAATTACCCCATTTGTCAAAAGCTTCCTTCTTCCGCCTGCGCCAACGTTCTTTCAAAGCGTACTTTAGCATCTTGTCACTGGCATCCGTGCTGATGACGTTGAAACCTTCGGCGAGCAACATCACGGAGTCAACTCTACAAAGAGTGCGTCAGAACGACGTCAGAGTGTTGAGAGCACGTAACTGTAGCAGATAGCGGCAACAACAGCAGCAGAAGTGTGCGTTAGCGACAACAACACCGGACAAGAACGTTACAAAGATGGAAGAGGAAGTGACAACAAGACTGTAGGAAGCGCGTGACTACACGACAATCAGCAGCGGATCCAGGGGGGTCTTAGGGGTCTCAAGACCCCCCCTAGGCCATGAAAGGGGGTCTTAGACCCCCCTGTGTCCGTGGCAAATATTACGGTAAAAGAACACGAAGGGGAGACCGGGTCCAGGGGGGTCTTAGGGGTCTCAAGACCCCCCTTAGCCATGAAGGGGGGTCTTAGACCCCCCTGTGTCCGTGGCAAATATTACGGTAAAAGAACACGAAGGGGAGACCGGGACTAGTCCGCCCCCGGGGCAAATCCGCCAACCGTCTTTTATTCCGCGACGTTGCAGAATTTAGTAATTTCGGTCACACGATTAAATCACATGATCATCAAACTACATGCAGCGCAATGTTCGAAATGACCACTGACTTTTTCTTAAAAATCTTCTTTTCAGGCACTGTCTTGGCTATTAATGCCTATTTTTGAGGAAAAAACTTGCTTGCTATAATAGCGACCTGTAGTTATTTTACCAACTAAGGTTGAAAGCACTTGTTGTAAGTCGCTCTGAATAAGAGCGTCTGTTGAACGACTAAATTGTAAATTGTGATCTAAGCCATTGTTACTGGAGTAATGCGCTTACAGACACAGTGCTCTGTAATTCTGAGAAGTAAAATGCCAAGGTAAAATGTGCCTGACTGACAATAGAGTGAGCTGAATGAATCCTGCAAAAACCGTCAAGTTCTGCGAAAACTATCGAGTTCTGCGAAAACTGTCGAATTTTAGCACTCACACGCAGCAACAGATACAACAGCGGAAGGGTAATTATATCGGTACAACGATAAAATGTGAGACCCCCAAGCTTACATTTTTCTTTCTTATGGGATATCCCTCATGCCTTATGGCAGGACCCCCAGACCCCCCTCATTTCGAACACTGATGCAGCGGGAAACTGACGTCCACGAGTTGCTGGCTGGAAAGTTGTGAATTAGAATACTAATGTTTGTGACTGAAAGTAATTTTTATATTTTGTATCGATAACATTTTAATATTTATAAGTGGCATTGGTTATACATTTAGAGTGCTCAGTAAGGCCCTTATATCAGAGATATTGTTTGAATCTTGCGTTGTTGCTCTATCCAGTGTCAATGGTATTTAGTTGCCGCCCACCAAATATGTCTCTGTGTTGGGGAACGTCCGCCTGTGTGCTTCGGGGCAAGGATGCCCAGGATCACTTGTGAACATAAACACACTAACATGCACTCTAATAAAGACTTCCAACTGTCCAGCTTAGTGTTGTTTTCTAGTAAAAAACGTGAAGAATCTAGATTTTATTTCACACTTTTCTAGCCGATGCAGTGCCAAACGTTGTTTTTTGTTTACCTGGTTTATTTCATAGACACAACAGAATTTGTGAGGATTTTTTTTTTCTAACAGATGTGTGTCACAAACATGACGTTTTTTGACATGAAAATAAAACAAAGCTGAACTGTTCCTGTGTATTTGCTGCTTAAAGTACGTGTGGGGCAAACTTGCCCCGGCCCCTGGGCGGACTTGCCTCGACATGAGGCAAGTCCGCCCATGCTTGGATAGCTCTACTAAGAGTTAGATTTGGATATTGGCTTGTAACAGTTTTGGCATTTTTTATAGCACAACTGTGGCAAGATATTTTCGTTCAATATAAGGCCGAAACTGATCTTAACGTAAAGGTAAAGACTGAAGTATTAGCAGCCAGCTAACATTAACCCTTACGTAAGTAAAACGATACATATGTCGCCCCCCCCCCTGTTCGTAAGTAGAATGACATATGACTACGACTGACTGAGATCCCTCTTGCAAACAAGCCTAGATCCGCCCCTGACAATAGGAAGTGACAACAAGACTAGGAGTAGGTGACAACAAGGCCGCAGGAAGAGAATTACATATTGCTGTTTCTTTTAACCGATGCTCTGCGAGATATAACACGCTGCAGTGTTTGGCTAAAGTCAAAGGAACATTCATCTTAGGCTTGGTTGTGATGTGGGGAGCGGTGGTCTTATGTTTAGATGACCCGACTGTCGATTAGGAGGACTGTTGTTCAGTTCCACCCGTTTCAAGACTTGGGACCCCACTTTGCTGTGTCTTTCCGGAGAAACATTAAAACCGTTGTTCCCTTCAGTCTGGTATCTGTGCAAATGGAAGTAAAATATCTTTCACAGGTAAGGTGGAAATGGAACAGATAAGTCGTGGACTCTCTAACTATAAAGAAGACCACTGTTTCCAATTAAATGTCATCAGTCAATGTCATCAAACCAGTGCTGCATCACCGCGTTGCACTAAGATAAACATACCTACTGGCGCGGTGAACTTGGCCCATACCGGAAGAGTCTGGAGATCTAGAGCTTCAGTGAACACGTACCAACACGCAGCAGTCACGCAGTCACGCAGTCACACCATCCCCAGCTGGGTGGCCTCGTAGAAACCCTCGTGAAACCCCTTCACGTGGCTTAAGAGCTGGAGTATTCTAGAACTTGCAGCCTGTATGCTCAATGCAGCTGTTTGCTCAACAAGCATAACTCGGTAGTTGATGTGGCAGTGACGTTTTGCGCTCGATATGCATTAGCCGATTGAATTTCGGCGTGACATGGGTCTACACAATGGAAGATAGGTAAACAAAAACTCGACCCAGCTTCACCTGCCTTCTGGGTTAGATCAAATAAATCGAATAAAAATCGTAAATGAAAATGTAGGTAATGTCCTGGCAATAAATTATATAGATGTCATAGAACACGTAATTAATTTGAGGTTTACAACCAGACCCTTATTTTGTTAGTTTACCAAGTTCTCCTGTACTACATAATTAATACGGAGGGATGTAATAAGAATAATGAAGAACCTTGTACTTTTGCCATCTGAAATCCTGTCTTAGATATATCCTGCTTGGTGGTGATTATTTGTCTGCAAAATAATATTATATTACTGTACTACCGAACTTCCTTTAAGTTGCTTTCAAGTTCTGAGCCGTTGTGAAACCTGTAATATAAGGCATATGTATGTTGCATTTTTGTATTAACTACTTTCCATATTTGTGTGATATACAACAAAATGTTACAAATTATGGCCTTAACCGAATGGTAACATATTTCTCAACGACTCACCCAGTGCCGCACGCTACATCAAGAATGTTTTCACAGCCGTGCTCTCGCAATAGCGGCGTCAACCACGGCTTATACTGCGACGTCCTGACACTTGTGCAGCCGATATAGAGTTCCCACACCCGGGCAGCGGCGCCGTCTGCATACTGGTCCCGTAGTTCATTTGCTGTCACTCCGAGCGATCTCGTCTGATACACGCTGTCGACCATCTTCTCGGACTGTGACGAGCCGGGCGCGCGCTGCCTCTTATACCGTGCGGTGGCGGACTGGCGAGCACCAGCTGCTCGTGCCTGGAAGCAGGGGTGGTGGCTGTGGGGTTACGGTTCTGACTTGAGTCGTGCTGGTGACTGAGCGGTTAAAGGGACGAACAACAAAGCACTAGCTCAAATGTTTTTTTCAGTGTGTACACAAAGTTTAATATTGTATGTACTTCATAAAAAAATAGGAAAATTAGAAGTTGATGACATCAGCGACCACGTAGTTTTGTGGCGTCAATGATGATATGGGTTTACATTCAGTCAGTGATTTCTATCAAATGTTTCAGTATAATTTCACTCGCGTTACTATAGCGAGTGACGGCGATGTAAATTTTCCAGAATAAAAGGCATAACGTAACGATTTCGATCCGCTTGCAGCTCGTGACACCGCAGAATCATCTTCGAATTCGGCTCTTTCGGAGCAGTTTAACGACATCAGTAGCCTTTGACTTCGAACTGATTTCCTTCAAGTCAAACCAAATTTTACTTTGCAACTACAGCAATATTAATAAAAAAATGACATATCAGATACCAAAAACATGTGTAAATATAATGTTGTGTTGCATGGTGATCCCATGACGTGTTGTGTTACATGGTGGTCCCATGGCGTGTTGTATTACATGGTGGTCCCATGACGTGTTGTGTTCAATGGTGATCCCATGTCGTGTTGTGTTACATGGTGGTCCCATGGCGTGTTGCCGTATTCCTGGGACCCTTTTACTTTCTGACCGAACCATGAAAACGACCACATAGAGCTACACAAATTTTCGTCATGTATCTACCATTTGGTGTGCCTGTGCAGCCAAGGGCGTCCGCAGTAATTTTTCCATATATATATATATATATATATATATAATGTCTGCGTATATTAAATTAAATATGCCCAGATAATATATATATATATATATACATATATATATATATATATATATATATATATATATATATATATATATATATATATATATATATATATATATATATATACATATATATATATATATATATATATATATATATATATATATATATATATATATATATATATATATATATATATATAATTATATATAACTATATATATAATTATTTATAAAACTCATGAATATACGTCCACAAAATTCCACATCCAGGGAGTCGGTTATATGCGCAGCCCTTTCTCTATATGTGTGAGAAACACAACTACAATGTAGGGTGAAAATGGGCAATATGTCCAATTTATTTTCATTGACTACGACAAGACAAGGATTGCCACTGTGCACCCTGACTTGAACATACAGCGCCTACAGCAATCTGCACAGCCAGGATATACATTACAGTAACATTGAGTGCAAAGCCACAAGCTGGTACATGTAACGAATTAAAATAAATGACGTTAGCAAAGAGTCAAGACTGATTTGCAAGATTAATTTCACACAAAAAAAATTGTTTCTGATTAACAGGGTTCCAGCATAATTATGAAATACAAGGGAAAAAGATCCACAAATACAAATTGCACAAGCATAGAACCAGCGATACTATTTACAATTCAATAAACACAAAAGCGGGGGGTATTAAGCCCCCAGGCCCCACCCGCTTGCTGGTTGGGTCCCGCCACCCCCGCTAAAGGGCTGCTCAAAGTAGGGGGTCCTCGCACGGAAACGCCAAGGTCCCCTGGGAAGCACTGATCAAAAAAGTACCGCCTACACGCCGAACGCCATGCAACGCCGAGCGAGCTGTGCCTGTGCAGTCCTGTCTCTGTTTGTGGGAGAAACACAACTACCATGTAGGGTAAAAAACTAGCAATCTGTCCACTTTATTTCCATAGACTACGACAGCACAAGGATTGCCACTGTGGAAACGGACTTGAACATACGGCGCCTATAGCAGTGTGAACGGTCAGGAAATACATTACAATAGCAATGAATGTACAGACACAAGCTGATACAAGTCACTAAGACTGGTTTGTAAAATTAAATGACCCTTGTTTATCTAAGTCATTCGTGCCAACGTCGAGAATAACCACGTGAGGGCAATTTTTGTCCAGTCTTACAAACAATTTTATTTCATCAGCCTAAATAAGTTCTTTAGCATATAAATAAAATAACTCCCCCTCCCCTTCTTCCTATTCGATCTCTCCTAAACATTTCGTATCCTGTCATTCCTAATTCAGCATCTGCCATGTCTGTTTTGGCCAATGATTCTGTAATACCAATTATGTAAGGGTCAATATCTTCTACCATAACGTTTAATTCTTTTCTCTCATTTACTATACTCCTAGCATTTAAACACACGCACCTATGACCAGCTTCAGACATATTTTTCTGACATTCTGTTATTGGTTTATCTGTACTAGTGGCCTCATGTCCTGCTTGAGGCATCTCTAAGTAACCCCCTTGCGCTTCCAGTTTAAATAGTGTTTACTACAAAAAATAGTTGATTTGCTACCCATGCCACTGTCTTCTGCTGGTGAGAGTCCATCCACAAATACTGCTGCCCATTTCCAGTTAGATAAAGCACGTCCTTCATGTACCAAAACAAAAACAGTTTCTTAATATATGTATATAAGAAGTTTGTGTATATAGTATATGTTTAATAGTAATACTTAGTCTTACCAATATTCCAATATTTCTTACTATTCACTATGCTATCTCAATTTTCGAATGGTAAAGAACCCTATTAACGCCCACTGACTTCCGTGTCGGAGTCCGGAACTAACTTACTTTAAAATCCTGCCTCTGACTAATAATTAAAAAAAATTCTAAAATATGTCTACAATACGTTTATGCATAAAATATATGCAATAGTAACACTTATTATATTCGATATTCCACTTTTTTTGTAAATTCTCTACACCAATTTCAAGTCGCTGCTGCACCAAGATTCAGGAAGTCGCACTCAAATTGAAGTGACATATATCTGATAAGGGCGGGCTACACATAGATGAGAAAATGTTTGGTCTCTCGATAAGTCAATGGCTTCTTTGTCCACTTACCATATATATATATATATATATATATATATATATATATATATATATATATATATATATATATATATATATATATATATATATATATATATATATATATATATATATATATATATATATATTATCTGGGTATATTTAATTGACATATATATATATATATATATATATATATATATATATATATATATATATATATATATATATATATTATCTGGGTATATTTAATTGCTATACAGCAAACAACTTCAATGTAGGGTACAGAAACGGAGAGTGCTATTATATTATAATAGCACTCTCCGTTTCTGGAAACGTTGTCCGTGCATTGTGAACGTCGGAAATGAAAACGCACGTTTGAGAAACACAAATAGATCTAAGAAGACTAAGCTCAACGACTGTCAAAAAAAATAATATGACGTTTTATTCATCAACATATTGACGTATTGTGGCTATTGCCGATACATAGATTGATGAATAGATGCACATGTACATGGTATGTATATGCTGATGTACAATGTATGTATGTGCGTGTATGTATGCGTATATGTATACACATGAGTGTACGTACGTATGTACGTACTTAAACGTATCCATAGGTACACATCAATGCACATATTCACACACACACACACACACACACACACACACACACACACACACACACACACACACACACACACACACACACACACACACACACACACACACACACACACACACAAACACACACACACACACACACACTCACGCACGCACGCACGCACGCACGCATGCACAAGCACACAAACTCTTGCCAAACGACATACGTTTGTGTATGCTACTGAAATGAGTCAAACTAGTGTGTGATTTCAAACAACAAATAAGTAATACATTAAGTTACCACAAACCAATATGCTTTTTATTACATATCATATACAGGTGTGTGAAATATGCACTGCTATTTTTTTATTATAATTATATATATTGCATATTAATAAAATATAACTAGTGATATGTTGAAAACATATTAAATTAATGTTACAAATGCATATTAATAAAAGCGCATTCTTAACTATAGAATATATGTACCATTTAACAAGCAGCAATGTTATCGGTCATTGCTCACAATTGATAGGATAGCAAGTATTGTAATGTTTGTAACATATATACAAGTATGTGAACATTGTTAGTAAACTTACAAGAAACCAACAACGTTGAGTCTGCAATGGCAGCTGACGGTGAGAACAGACGGCACCGTGCGCATGTCCGCTTGCGTTGGCTGAACCAACAAGACAACTATTGGCATCCATGTGTCAACACTGCGGTAGAGCCGTGGCTCAACTTATCTAGCTGACATCACATGAACGAGCCTGTGCTTGACGACTCGCGATCATATAAAGGAACTAAATTAACGATGCATGACATGCTCGAAAACGAGAATCCGCCTAAGTAGAAGATGAAGAATGCGAGTTCATAAAGAGTTATTGGATAAATACGTTGTCACTATTGTCAACTAAGCAGTTCTCAGTCATCGTGGCCACACAGGTGGCCTAGATGGATCTGCAAACTAGACCTCTGTAGAAGCGTGTTTCGCAGACTTCTCGGCGACGTGGAAGTAATAGGCCGGTTTCGGAACACGGCCGAGCGTCTGGAAGTCGCCGTGGACCGAGTGAGCACTGTCTTCGCCGAATAAGCCCTTCAGTAGGTTCGAGAACTCTGCCAGCCGGTGCGGGTAGTAGGACAGACGAAACTGGTGTTTTCTACAACAGGAATCAGCGTTAAAAATTCAACTACTAATTATTAACATCGGTATAGTTTACTTGTAAGCCTAATGTACAAAAAATGTTGGAGACAATTACTGGGGGTGAAAATGATGGCTAGGTGGCGACGGAAACGGTATTATAGTTTTATTCTGAAATTTATGCTAAGAATTGTACACAACTACGAAAGTGTATTGTTCCGAGTTAAGTAATCGGTACGTCAAACGTCCACATAGGTTCCTTCGTAATATCTCCATCTGGGAATCTTGGAAATTAAAATTTATTTTAGTGCACTAATCCTCCCCAGGGGGCCCCCGGGCACGCCTATTAAATTATGAGGGAACATACATTCAGGGTCATAAACTACTTGATAGTATTCATATCAACAATGCTTTTCAAATAATACGTCACGTTATTGATAAGATGATAAGCTTAGTTACGTCGTAGGTGGAAAACATGTTGGTTGTTAACAAAAAGTCCCACAAAGTAGGTTTGTCTTGGTACTGTAGCACCTTCAACGAGATACACAATTCCTTCAAATGTCTAGATGGTTGGTGTGAATTTCTAACAGTAACATAATAATTATCAAACATTGATATTTTAGAAAGCTTGTCGAAAATGAGGCATGTTTAAATATAAGTTTTTACACTAAGATTATGCTAATCATTTTGAAATTACGTCTGTTTTTAACTAATAATAATAAAAAGAACAGATAATAATAAAGTTGGCAGTTGCTTATATTGATTTTTATACGTGTTATCTTTTAATTGTTTTCTGTTATTTGTGTTGAATTTTAACAGTTTGTCGCCCTCTAAAATACAACAATAATCGAATGGTGAGATTTGAATATTTTAGAAAAAAATCTGAAAATGCTAACTGTGTATTTCGTACACTTGCGCCATAAACAGGAATGCTAATAAAATACTGTAATGGATATTAACATGTGCCAGGAGAAGGAGTGTTATTAAGCAAATGTAGCTATTCTGTTTCTGCGAATCCTTCAAGATGGCGTGACTGTTTTGGCACTGGGTGAATCCACCATTTTGACTGGCTGATAATTCAATTTCGTAGCATCGATTCTCCATGCTCCGCGTTGTGGCGCCACCGTACATAGCCTCGATTATCCAGGCTCCGCGCTGTGGCGCCACCGCTTGTCGCACACATCTTCGCCTGGATGCAGAGTGGGACGGAAATTATAAAAATAATTAGCTAATTACGATGTCATCCGGGCATTTAACTAATTCATAAAGGTAACCTTTTATCAATTGATACGATGCAATTCGAATTAACTTTACACTTTGATTATATTAACGCAACTGTCCGACTGAAAAATTAGGCAAAACACTTTTGTGTAGCATCTCGATTATGACGCTGGTTGGTTGATGGCGCTTCACGGGAACGCCTGCACAGAATGGAGTGGTGACAGTGGATAACAACGAGACCACACCTCTGCTGCCAGACTCTCTTCTCGGCGGATTCACGAAGCGAGAACGAGACGACCAATTTCAGAAATACTTCTGTACGCACGGCCTCTAGCGGAAACTAACTGAGTACAATCTGGATTGGTAACCATGTGTGTGTGTTATGACTGAGTATTATTTCGTTAACAGAGACAGCAGGGTTTTAGAAGCGAAAGCAACATTACGACGTACAATTTAGAAGCGAAATATTTCTAAATCAATGTCGTGACACTAACAAGAGACGGTTGTTTGTCCATAGAAAGGGCCACAAGAAAATCAAACCATATGACCAGAGCTACCAGTTGTACGCTGCACGTACCCGTCTTCCGGAAGACCGTTTCCGGTTCCGTTCTTGCACTTCGGGACGTTGAGAGTGTAGTCGAAGGTAGTCAGAGACGGACGGCAGTTCGTTTACAAATTAGACACTTTGATGTCCGTGATGCAGTCGCTCTGTGTGGAACCACAACTTCATAGACGTTTCAATAATGAATTAAAACTATCGTTTATTGACTATGACAAGTGTGGCTTTGATGCTGCGACATAACATTGTTTAGTTTGTAAATATAATAAAGTGACATGTTGAAATATTTCATCACTTTTTGTGCCTGTAAGACTGGGGGGGGCAACAAAAAATTGCATCAATGTATGTGGTTCGTGTTTTATGTAAATATAGATTATTTTCTACTTTTGTTAAATATATTATCTAGTAAATTTTATAATTAATTATACACACTAATACAATTTCTGCTTATTGAAAGTGAATATTTTGTTAAGTGCAAAGATGTCTGGTTGAAATTAGATTCCAGAAATTGTTTAACCCATACCCGCTAGAAATTTATGTGATCTTGGTTTTATGTAAACAACATTACAATGTCCTATAATCTGTCACTGCCGTGTAATAAATGCCCAACATCACACTCACAACGTAATATATATTCTTAGCCGGAGCGTTGCCGGTGGTCAGAATGTCACCGAAGTTGCGATGGTCAATGACGAGGATTCCTCCCGGTTTGATCATGTCCCAGAAGTTGGACAGCGCCACCTTCTGGTTGTGCAGTGAACCTTCGAAGTCGGGCAAGTGGGCGAACGAGTTTCCCAAACACAGCACGGCGTCGAATCCTACCTCGGGCACACCATAAACGTCGCTGAGGTCATCCGAGAGAGACAACCAGTTCGCTTCTTCTATTACTGAAACACCACGTATGTTTTTTTACTAGCAAACTGTGCATATAACTATGCATAATTACACTTTGGGTAAGTGAAAGACCCCAGTTCATTCAGAAGTTCAACGTTGCAAAATAAAAAATTAATTGCACACACGAACACATGTATGTACGCACGAACGCACGCACATGCACACTTATATTATAAACCATCGGCCGACCAGTGTAGTTAATAAACAACAATAAAACAGATGTAACCATTAAGACCGGGTCAACATTCTAAGAGAGTTCACGCAGTGGTCACCCGGTGCAGGGATAAAGCCGCACCAGATTTATTCAAATGTAAACCGGCCAACACTGGTTGAAGAAACAGTTAGCGGATGTCATCAGGACATCGACGACACGTAAACACGCACAGATCTGGTAAGAACTAGATTTTCCCTAACGCCTGTTTTCAACGCAAAAATACAATGGATGCATTACACACGCACGGACGGAAGCACGAACGCGCGAATGCACCAATGCATGCAAGAACGCGCACGCACACAAATACACACACACACACACACACACACACACACACACACACACACACACACACACACACACACACACAGCCACCGATATTGCCTTGTTTGCTGTTGGTTGGAACAGGAGGTCAAATGCAGGTCAAATTCGGTTTGCAACCTAGTGTGTTCCACCCAACACGACACTGGTCGTGCTAAACGATCTCAATCACGTAATCGAGCAGTGTGTCTGTTTACGAGACCTCGGATATCATCAGCGTGACGGCGACGGCGCCTATCCACAATAACAAATCTTTGACCATGTTGTTCAGCTGCTTAGGATTTGTGCACTCGTGGCAGTGTCACGTTGACTACTCATTGTTGCTGGTAACACAATCATGCGTACTTGTCTTCACTGTAATTGTCCATGCTAATCGCACTAATTCGGACCGATAAATTGACTATTGTCGAACGATTAGCTAAATTAGCTAGTTACTTAACCTCTATGTGCGCTCGACGTTACGTAAATGTAAGTCGATAAGAAGAAGATTTTAAAAGATTAACACCCAAAGTATTAAGCGTGAGTACAAGGACAAGGACATTACAGTTGTTTTAGTATTGTATGGTGAAACACTGTCAGATAAAAAAAATTAGGCATATTTTTTAAACATATTTATTTGCGCTATAAGAGCAAATGATTTAATTCAACTATTTCCTAGCTCCTGAGAATATGTATTTCGACTTTCCGGTTGTTATTTGAACCCATAAAAGTTACGAATACATTGGCGCAACAATTGGACAGCACGTGTTTGGTTCATGCAAGTTTACTGTCATCACTAGTTTCCAAAACCGAAGCGTTGGCCTAGACGTGCATATGTCATACTCTCAATTTTAACTAGTTTAACAAGTTTCGATTCATATTACTTTGTAGCATGTGTGGTTTAATCTGCCTGACGATCTGACTTCAATTTGGTGTTTGCATACAATATGTCGATTACATGTCGGGTACATTCTTTATAATTACCCCATTTGTCAAAACCTTCCTCCTTCCGCCTGCGCCATCTTTCTTTCAAAGCGTACTTTAGCATCTTGTCACTGGCATCCGTGCTGACGACGTTGAAACATTCGGCGAGCAACATCACGGAGTCAACTCTACAAAGAGTGCATCAGAACGACGTTGGTGTGTTGAGAGCATGTAACTGTAGCAGATAGCGGCAACAACAGCAGCAGAAGTGTGCGTTAGCAACAACAACACTGTACAAGAGCGTTACAACAAGACAAGATGAACTGACAACAAAGGGAAGTGAGAACGAAACCGTGTGAAGGGAATGATAAATAGGCAAGAGGAGGTGACAACTAAACAGGAGGAAGTGCCTGTGTGCTCAATGCAGCTGTTTGCTCTTCGCATTTGCTGTTTGCAATGACGTATTGCGCTCCATATGCATTGGCTGATTGAATTTTGGCGCGTCATGGGTCTACACAATGGAAAAAAGGTCGAAAAAATCTCGAGCCGGCTTCACCTGGCATCTGAGTTAGATAAAATAAATCGAACACCAGTCGTAAATGGAAATGTAACCAATGTCCTGACAATAAAAGTATACATATTTCATAGAACACATAATTAATGTGAGGTATACAATCAGCCCCTTACTTTTTTACTTAACCAAGTTCTGCTGTATTACATAATTATTACGGAGGGATGTAATAAAAATAATGAAGAACTTGGTACGTTTGCCATCTGAAATCCTGTCTTAGACATATCCTGCTTGGTGGTGATTACTTGTCTGCAACATAATATTATGTTACTGTACTACCGAACTTCCTCTAAGTTGCTTTCAAGTTCTGAGTCATTCTGAAACCTGTAATATTAGGGATATTCATGTTGCGTTTTTTTTTTTATTAACTACAATCCATATTTGTGTGATATACAACATTCTACAAAATGTTACAAATGATGGCCTTAGCCGATTGGTAAAAGATTTCAATCCAATATTTGATCAGCAGTTTCGCAACGACTCACCCAGTGCCGCAGGCTACATCGAGTATGTTTTCACAGCCGTGCTCTCGCAATAGCGCCGTCAACCATTGCTTATACTGCGACGTCCTGACACTTGTGCAGCCGATGTAGAGTTCCCACACCCGGGCAGCCGCGCCGTCGGCATACTGGTCCCGTAGTCCCTTTGCTGGCACTCCGAGAGATCTCGTCCGATACACGTTGTCGACCATATTCTCGTTCTGTGGCGTGTCGGGCGCGCGTTGCCTCTTATACCGTACGGTGGACTAGCGAGCACCGGCTGCTCGTGGCCTGGAACCATGGGCGGCGGTTGTTTAGTTGCGGTTCTGACTGGCGTCGTCTGGACTTGTTTTGGTCAGTGTCTACTAGACCGGTGCAATCAGAGTCGTGTCGTAAATGTGCTGGTGACTGAGCGGTTAAAGGGACTAACAACAAGGCACTAGCTAATATGCTTTTTCTGTGTGTACACAAAGTTTAATATTGTGTGTACTTCGTGCCAAAATAAAAAAAATAGGGCAACTGTATCTATATGTAAGTTAGATGTCTAATGCGTCTAACTGGCAAAAGCCGCGTAAAAATTAGAAGTTAATGAGATCAGCGATCACATGGTTTTGTGACGTCAATGATGATATGGGTATACATTCAGTCAGTGATTTCTATGCAATGCTTCAGTATTATTTCACTCGCGTTACTATACTGAGTGTTCCAGAATAAAACGTATAATGTAACGATTGCGAACCGCTAGCAGCAAGAGATACCGTAGAATTATCTTCGAATTCGGCTCTTTCGGGACAGCTTAGCGACGTCAGTAGCCTTTGACTTCAAACTGATTTACTTCAAATCAAACCAAATTTTATTTTGCAACTACAGCAACTTTAATAACAAGCAATAATGTTGTGTTACATGGTGGTCCCATGGCGTGTTATATAACATGGTGGTCCCATGGCGTGTTGTGTAACATGGTGGTCCCATTGCGTGTTGTGTTACATGGTGGTACCATGGCGTGTTGTGTTACATGGTGGTCCCATGGCGTGTTGTGTTACTTGGTGGTCCCATGGCGTGTTGTGTAGCATGGTGGTCCCATGACATGTTGTGTTACATGGTGGTCCCATGGCGTGTTGTTTAACATGGTGGACCCATGGCGTGTTGTGTTACATGGTGGTCCCATGGCGTGTTGTGTACCATGGTGGTCCCATGGCGTGTTGTGTTACATGGTGGTCCCATGGCGTGTTGTGTAAAATGGTGGTCCCATGGCGTGTTGTGTAACATGATGGTCCCATGGCGTGTTGTGTTACGTGGTGGTCCCATGGCGTGTTGTGTTACATGATGGTCCCATGGCGTGTTGTGTTACATGGTGGTCCCATGGCGTGTTGTGTTATATGGTGGTCCCATGGCGTGTTGTGTTACATGGTGGGCCCATGGCGTGTCGTCGTCTTCTTGGGACCATTTTACTTTCTGACCGAACCATGAAAACGACCACATAGAGCTACATTTCTCCTCATGTATCTACCATTTTGTTAGCTTGTGCAACCATTTCTCTGTTTGCGTGAGAAACACATCTTCCATGTAGGGTGAAAAATTGGCAATCTGTCCAATTTATTTTCATTGATTATGACAGGACAAGGATTGTCTCTGTGCACCCTGACTTGAACATACAACGCCTACAGTAGTGTGCACAGCCAGGAAATACATTACAATTAAAATGAATGCACAGACACAAGCTGGTGCATGTCACTAATTAGTGTAAATAACGTTAGCAAACAGTCAAGACTGGTTTGCGAGATTAAATTGACCAAAAACCCTTGTTGCTGCTCAAAGAGGTTCCAGCATAATTATGAAATACAAGGAATAAAATATCCACAAACACAAATTGCACAAGCTTATTACCAGCGATAATATTTACAATTCAATAAACACAACAGCGCCGTTTTCTATATAATTGCTTCACAAAAGTTACAAACCCACCGTTGGTGGGTTATTGTCATCCTAAATAAACGGAGTCGATACGGCGCCTACAACCTACTTGTCCAGGAATTACAGCTGGATGGGGGAACATTCAGACAGTGTTTCCGTGTGAGCTAGGAGTAGATTGCGCAAGTGCTGTTTTATATAGAAGCAGACACTGTGAAGCACAGCATGTCAGTTGTTTTACTTAATGTACAATTTGAACATACCTGCACCATATGCAAGTAATTAAAATACAAACAATTTCTATTACAACTGTATAAATGGAACTACAACAATAAAACTGTATTCACTTTAATACAGTGAACGTCAATACAAATACAGACATATTGTCTGTACAAGTATCAACTTGTTTGATAATGAATAATGGCATATACTATGTGCCAACCTACAGATTTAATTGCATGTCGTGTAACTAAAATATAAACACATTTACTGAAATTGTATTACATTAACAGAATAATTACAATTGTGTACACTGGCATAGAGTGTACTTCTATACAAAAGAATCATCTCATTTTCTTGCAAATGAGACACTTCTGATGCTGGAACGGGTTGGACTGATGGTAGTGGGGTTACATGCACATGTGGCATAAGAGGATATTATGCGTTAAAAAACAGTTGTGAAACTTGTAGCTGGAGAAACGATCGGATTCAGCTACCGTGTGTGCGTTCCTACATTTGGTGCTATTGTGTATGACTGCTGCAAAGTGCTGTGGGAATGACTGGTGTCCATCTACATGAAACTACCACAAGACAGTGGCGAATGGGAACTCGAGGCTGCTAATTTTTGGCAGAAATGGGATTTTCCCCACAGTCTAGGTGAATTGGACGGCACGCACGTGGTCATGAAAGCACCAAGGGACATATTCCACAGTTATTGTGACTTTGGTTTACGCTGATCTGTAGTTTATAGCTATTGATGTTGGCTCGTAAGGCCGCAACAATGACGGAAGTCTACTGCCAAAATCACTCTACACTTTCCAGTGGATGCACCTCTACCAGGAGCAGCCGATCTAGACCATGTGCCTTATGTTGTGACTGGTGACGAAGCGTTCCCTTTACAGGAGCATCTGATAAGACCATTTCCAGGTTGAGGATGCCCACAGGATCAACAAATGTACAACTACAGATTGTCTAGAGCGCGACGAATTGTGGAAAATGCCTTTGACATATTGGCAGCACCATGGCGAGTCTACCATTCCAAGTTGGCCGTAAGACCGTTAATTATATTGCGAAGGCTACATGTGTACGACACAACATGCCAGTACTACTCCATCAGAAGTAACAACCTTTTTGCGGCAAGCACAATACATCACACACACACACACACACACACACACACACACACACACACACACACACACACACACGCACGCACGCACGCACGCACGCACGCTCGCTCGCTCGCACGCACGCACGCACGCACGCACGCACGCACGCACGCACGCACGCACACACACACACACACACACACACACACACACACACACACACACACATTGTCGCATTATGTATATCGCAACCGCAAGCCGTTTCATTACGTATGGAATCCTTGCTTTAGTCTCGCACATGAAACGCACCAAGCGGGAGAACATAGCTATGGCCGACAAGTAAAACAGTCTGCGCCATACTCACCGAATTTGGTGAATCCCGAATTGATCCTGTGGCTGCGCCTACGGTTCTTCTGACTGATGTGACACACAAAAATTCTCAGTTCTAGCTAATGGATTAACCTTCATTGTAATGGTTTGTTAATCCTGTACTTGTCGTCAAAGGGATGTTACGTTTAACTAGATACTGTTTTGTCTGTTTCGTCCAGTGGTCAGGTGTTTATAATCTGAAGAAAAACACTGTATAGATCAAAGACCATATGCAATTGGCTCCTTTGTATTAACAATACAGAACCTGCATCTACCGTCCGAACCTCATCGCATGTTTTTAGAGATTGCATTTCCACCCTAAATATTCGTCTGCCCCTCGCTATGATGATGATTTTAGCGCGTCTCTGTAATGATATCACCCTTTATGATTCAGGTTTGTTGCTCCTCTGAGATCGGGTCTGGGAGTATTTAGGCGAAGTTTTAGTATTTTTGTTGTTGTTGTTTTCGCCGCCGTCGTCTTTGTTGTTGTTTGTGTTGTTGTTTTGTTGTATTCTGAAACCATTTGTGAGACGAAATAACGCCGTGACAACTTGACTAACTCAATGTATGCAGGAAGCGTAATTGTCATATTCAGAATGTGATGCCACAATCCTAATTACGAGCGTGACCTCGGCCAAGCTTCGCCTTAGCAACCCTGTTTATATATATTAATTACACAACTAG
>OY759262.1:35121303-35163803 GCA_963662155.1 Lamellibrachia columna
TTAAACTATAGAACATGCGTTTAACAAGAAACAATGTTATAGGTCATTGCTCACAATTGATCGGATAGCAAGTATTGTAATGTTTGTAATATATTAACAAGTATGTGAATATTATTAATAAACTTACAAGAAACCACCAACGTTGAGTCTACGAGGGCAGCTGACGCCGAGAACAGACGGCACCGTGCGCATGTCCGCTTGCGTTGGCTGACCCAACAAGACAACTACCGGCATTCATGTGTCAACACTGTGGACGAACCGTGGCTGAACTTATCGAGCTAACATAGCTTGGCAGAGCATGTGGCTGTGCTTGACAACTTGCGATCACATAAAGGAACTAATTTAACGACGCATGACATTCTCGAAATCGAGAATCCGCCTAAGTAGAAGATGTTGAATACGAGTTCATAAACAGTTATTGGATAAATACTTTGGCACTGTTGTCGACTAACCAGTTCTCAGTCATCGTGGCCACACATTTGGGCTTATTTGATCCTTAAACTAGACCTCTGTAGAAGCGTGTTTCGGCTTTCGACTTCTCGGCGACTTGGATATAATAGGCCGGTTTCGGAACACGGCCAAGCGTCTGGAAGTCGCCGTGGACCGAATGAGCACAGTCTTCGCCGAATACGCCCTTCAGTAAGTTCGAAAACTCTGCCAGCCGGTGCGGGTAGCAGGACAGACGAAACTGGTGTTTTATACAAAAGGAACCAGCGTTAAAAATTCGACTACTAATTGTAAACATCGGTCTAGTTTACGAGTAGGCCTAATGTAAATTTTTTTTAGCGATAATTGCTAGGGGTATAAATTATGGCTATGTGGCGACGGAAACGGTATTATAGTTTTATTCTGAAAGTTATGCTAAGAATTGTACACAACTACGAACGTAAATTGTTCCGAGTTAAGTAATCTGTACGTCAAACGTCCACATATGTTCCTTCGTAATATCTCCACCTGGGAATATGGGAAATTAAAATTTCATTTTAGTGTACTAATCCCCCCAGGGGGCCCCCGGGTACGCCTATTAAATTATGAGGGAACATACATTCAGGGTCACAAACTACTTGATAGTATTCATATCAACAATGCTTTTCAGACATTACGTCACTTAATTGATAAGGTGATGATCTTAGTTACGTCATAGTTGGAAAGCATGTTGCATTTAGCAAAAAACCCACAAAGTATGTTTGTCTTTGTTTTGTAGCACCTTCAACGAGTTTACACAATGCATTCAAATATCTAGATGGTAGATGTGAATTTATATCAGTAACCTAATAATTATCAAACATCGATATTTCAGACAGCATGTCGAAAATAAGGCATGTTTAAGAACAACAACAAGTATTCTATTAAAGGTAAGTTTTCACACTAAGATTATGCTAATCATTTTGAAAATACTTATCTGTTTGGCTGATAATGTAATAGAACAGATATTGAGTTGGCAGTTGCTTATATTGTTTTTTGTTCAAAGATTCGGAATATGCTAACTGTGTATTGCGTACACTTGCGCCATAACCAGGAATGCTAATGAAGGACTGTAGTGGATATTGATTGTGCCAAAAGAAGGAGTGTTATTAAACAACTGTAGCTATTTTGGTTCTGCGAATCCTTCAAGATGGCGTAACTGTTTTGGCCCAGGATGAGTCCACCATTTTTAATGGTTGATAATTCAATTGTATAGCCTCGATTATCCAGGCTCCGCGCTGTGGCGCCACCGTGCATAGCCTCGATTATCCTGGCTCCGCGTTGTGGCGCCACCGTTTGTCGCACACAACTTCGCCTGGATGCAGAGTGGGGTTTTTATTTTGACGGAAATTATGTATGCGCCCAGAATCTGCAATTCGAATTAACTTTACACTTTGATTACATTGACGCAACTGTCCGACTGAAAAGTTAAATCAGTTGATATGATGCAAAAAAATGTTTTGTGTAACATCTTGACAATGACGCTGATTGACTGATGGCGCTTCACGGGAACGCCTGCACAAAATGGAGTAGCGACATCGGGTAACAATGAGACCACGCCTCTGCTGCCAGCCTCTCTTCTCGCTAGATTCACGAAGCGAGAGCGAGACGACCAATTTCAGAAATGCTTCTGCACGCTCGGCCTCTAGCGGAAACTAACAGAGTACAAACTGGATTGGTAACCATGTGTGTGTGTTATGATTTATTATTATTTCTTTGACAGAGACAGCAGGGTTTTTGATGCGAAAACAACGTTACGACGTCCAATTTACAAGCTAAATATTTCGTGACACTAGCAACAGACATATGTTTGACCATAGAAAGGAAAATTCAACTACGTGACCAGAGCTTCCGGTTGTACGCTGCACGTACCCGCCATCCGGAAGACCATTTCCGGTTCCGTTCTTGCCCTTCGGGACAGTGAGAGTCTAGTCGAAGATAGTCAGAGTCGGACGGCAGTTCACTTACAGGTTAGACACTTTGATGCCCGTGATGCAGTCGCTCTGTGTGAACCCAGAACTTTATAGATGTTTAATAATAAATTAAAACTATCGTTTATTGACTATTACAATTTTGCATTTGATGTTGCCACATAAAATGGTTTACGTTGTAAATATAATATTGTGACCTGTTGAAATATTTCGATACTTGTTGTATCTGTAAGACTGGAGGAGGGGCGGGGGAAAATTACAGCAATACATGGGGGTGACATGTTTTACATCAATGTAGATTGTTTTCTTGTTTTGTTAAATATAGTATATATTATTTTTAATAATTAATTATACTAGAAACTTGCATCCTATTCATACTCATCTTGCTTTTCGGTGGTCTTAGTTTTATGTAAATAACATAACTATGCCCTATCAACTGTCACTGCCATGTAATAAATGTCCAACATCACACTCACAACATAGTATATATTCTTAGCCGGAGAGTTGCCGTTGGTCAGAATGTCATCGAAGTTGCGATGGTCAATGACGAGGATTCCCCCTGGCTTGATCATGTCCTAGAAGTTGGACAGCGCCACCTTCTGGTTGTGCAGTGAACCTTCGAAGTCGGGCAGGTGGGAGAACGAGTTTCCCAAACACAGCACGGCGTCGAACCCTCCCTCGGGTACACCATCAACGTCGCTGATGTCATCCGAGAGAGACAACCAGTTCGCTTCTTCTATTATTTAAACACAACGTATGTTTTTTACATACACATGTACGCACGAACGAACGCACGCACATACAAACTTGTGTTCTAAACTATCGTCTGACCAGTGTAGTTAATAAACTACAATAAATCAGATTTCACAGTTAAGACCTGGTCAACATTCTAAGAGAGTTCATGCAGTGGTCACACAGTGCAGCGATAACGCCGCATCAGATTTATTCAAATATAGACCG
Source organism: Lamellibrachia columna (assembly GCA_963662155.1). Lineage (NCBI taxonomy): Eukaryota > Metazoa > Annelida > Polychaeta > Sabellida > Siboglinidae > Lamellibrachia > Lamellibrachia columna. Next base: position 35,124,660 of record OY759262.1, read on the forward strand.
GCCAACACTGGTTGAAGAAACAGTTAGCGGATGTCATCAGGAAATCGGCGAAACGTCAACACGCATATATCTGGTAAGAACTAGGTTTTCGCTGACGCCTGTTTTCAACGCAAATATACAATGGATGAATTACACACGCACGGACGGACGCAAGAACGCGCGAATGCGCCAATGCATGCAAGAACGCACACACACACACACACACACACACACACACACACACACACACACACACACACACACACACACACACACACACACACACACACACACACACACACACACACACACACAAACACACGCACACGCACACGCACACGCACACGCACACGCACACGCACACGCACACGCACACGCACACGCACACGCACACGCACACGCACACGCACACGCACACGCACACGCACACGCACACGCACACGCACACGCACACGCACACGCACACATAAACACGCACACACACACACACACACACACACGCACGCACGCACGCACGCGCGCGCGCGCGCACACACACACAGCCACCGATGTTGACTTGTTTGCTGTTGGCTGGAACAGGATGTCAAATGCAGGTCAAATTCGGTTTTGCAACCTCGTGTGTTCTAACGACCTCAATCACGTAATTGAGCGGATATCCTCAGCGTGTCGGCGACAATAACACATATTTGACCGCGTTATTCAACTGCTTAGGATTTGTGCACTCGTGGCAGTGTCATGTTGACTACTCATTGTTGCTCTGGTAACACAATCATGCTTATTGTCTTCACTATGACCGTCCATGCTAATCGCTGTAATTCGGATCGATAATTTGGCTACTGTCGAACGATTAGCTAGATTAGCTAGATACTTCCCCTGTGTGTGCCCTCGACGTTACGTAAATGTAAGTCGTTAAGAAGAAAATATTAACAAACAAAGTTTTAAGCATAAGTACAAGGACAAGAAAATTACAGCTGTTTTAGTTTTGTGTGGTCCAACACTGTCAGATATATAATTAAGCATGTTTAAACATATTTATTTGTTTTCCTAAACCGAAACGTTGGCGTAGACGTGCAGACGTCATATTTCCAATTTTAACTAGTTTAAAAAGTTTCGATTCATATTATTTTGTAGCACATCTGAATCAATCTACCTTGCGATCTGACTTCAATTTGGTGTTTGCTAATAATATGTCGATGGGTGCATTCTTTTTAATTACCCCATTTGTCAAAAGTTGATAAGATGAGCGATCACGTGGTTCTGTGAGGACAATGCTGATATGGGTTTACATTCAGTCAATGATTCCTATACAATTATTCAGTATAATTTTAATCTTTCGCAGCAGTTTAGCGACACCAGTAGCCTTTGACTTTGAACTGATTTACTTAAAATCAAACCAAATTTTACTTTGCAAATGCAAATACACCAACATAAATATGATATATAATACAACAAAATGTGTAAACAATAATATTGTGCTACATGGTGATCCCAAGGCGTGTTGTCGTCTTCGAGGGACCCTAATTACTCTATGACCTAACCATGAAAAAGACCACACAGAGCAGCAAAATGTCTCCTCGTGAATCTACTATTGTGGGTACCTGTGCAGCCAGGGGCGTCCACAGAAATGTTTCCAGGTGCAAGAAATATGGGGTCATAAGAAAGTATAGGCATAGTAATTAAATATAAACAGATAATATATATATATATTTATATATATATATATATATATATATATATATTAGTAATTAAATATAAACATATAATATATATATATATATATATATATATATATATATATATATATATATATATATATAGATATATATATATATATATATATATATATATATATATACATATATATATATATATATATATATATATTATATATATATATGTATATATATATATATATATGTATATATATATATATATATATATATATCTATATATATATATATATATATATATATATATATATATATATATATATAGGTATATATAATTATATATATATATATATATATATATATATATATATATATATCTATATATATATAATTATATTTAACTATATATATATATATATATATATATATATATATATATATATTTATTTATTTATTTCTAAAACTAATAAATATACGTCCACAAAATTCAACATCCATGGGTGTCGCCCATGTGTATAGCCCTTTCTCTGTGTGTGTATAAACAGAGAAATGTACGAGGCAAATGTAGGATGCGAATGGGCAATCTGTCCAATTTATTACAGATTAATATAAATAAAGTTCCAATTTATTGGACAGATTGCCACTATGCAAAAGGATTGCCATTGTGCGCACTGACTGGAAAATACTGAGCCTACAGCAATGTGCAAAGCCAGGAAGTACATTACAGTAACAATCAATCCACAACCACAAGCTGGTACATGTGACTAATTAATATAAATAACGTTAGCAAAGAGCCAATACTAATTTAAAAGATTAGTTTAATAAAAAAAACTTGTTTCTGATTAATAAGGTTCCAGCATAATTACGAAATACAAGGGAAAAAGATTCACAAATACAAATTGCACAAACATAGTACCAGCGATACTATTTACAATTCAATAAACACAAAAGCGGGGGATAGTAATCTCCAGGCCCCACCCGCTTGCTGGTGGGGTCCCGCCACCCCCGCTAAAGAGATGCGCAAATGAGCCGGTCCTCGCACCGAAACGCCCGTGTCCCCTGGGAAGCACCACAAAAGTACCGCCTACACGCCGAACTCCGCCATGCAACGCCGAACGAGCTGAAACAGGCCACCAGCAAGCTCTGTGGCGTCCGCCCATCGCTTTCTGTGTGTATGTGCAGCCCTTTCTCTGTTTGTGCGAGAAACTACCATGTAGGGTGAAAAACGAGCAATCTGTCCAATTGATTTTCAAAGAATACGACAGCACAAGGATTGCCACTGTGGAAACGGACTTGAACATACGGCGCCTACAGCAGTGTGCACAGGCAGGAAGTACATTGCAATAACAATGAATATACAGACACAAGCGGGTACATGTCACTAAGACTGGTTTGCAAGATTAAATGACCAAAGAACCCTTGTTTATCTAGAACATTCGTACCAAAGTCGAGAATAACCTCCTGACGGCAATGTTTTTTCCAGTCGTACAAACAACCCATTTGGAACAAGTTTTGTAATAGTAGCACCCATTCGACCAGAGTAACTGCTTTCAGTACGCGCTGCTATAAACTCAACATTACCCGGTTTGTCTGGCGCATGAAACGCACCAAAAAGGGAACATAGCTATGGCCGAGAAGTAAAACACTCTGCGCCATACTCAACGAATTTGGTGAATCCCGAATTGATCCGGCTCCTGTGCCTAAGGTTCTTCTATCGTTTTCGGGATACAATTGAACCAACATAACAATAAATCAAAAATGTCCCTTAAAGTCAGCATCAATTTATAGCTTGTGATTGATTGGCGAAATGAAACAAAGTGACTTAAAAAAACACCTCTTCCAGCTTTTTTCCGCAATTGTTCCCGTTCATACCACTGGCCAATAGGATGCTCTGCATACATCACATGACTAATTTACTTGTCCAGCCCAGTCTAATAAAGCGCTGTAGCAATATGCCGCTGGAGCAGGTTGTTATATTGCAACTCAACAGGTGCTTCTGATTAGGCGACTCAGAAGCGCTGTTCAGCCTGAAGGCCACACAGGCGTAGAACATTTAGCTAGCTTTTGTTTTTATAATTTTGTATCGTTACATGGAAGTAAGAGTAATGTTTGACCACGTGACATGTGTACATGTATGTTAAATCAACGAGGAGAGGTTTGGCGGCTCTAGGTGATCGTTTTCAAGGTTAGGTCAGAAAGTAAACATTGCAATAGCAGGAGTAATGCTGACGGGTGGTGGTGATTTTGGCCCTCGGAGAATTCGGCCCAACTTTATTGTTTAGGGTTGGTGCTTTCGGTGACACGCAAGAGTTATTCAGTTCTAATTAGTAATATACTTCCTTCACTTTAAGGGTTTGTTATTCATGTTCTTGTTATATAAGGGATGCTAAGTTTAACTAGATACTGTCGAAGTACAGTGCTTTGTCTGTTTCGTAGAGTGAACAGGTGTGAATTATCTGACGATAAACACTGTATAGATCAAAGGCCGTATGCAGGTGGCTCCGTTGTATTCACAATACAATAATCACTTATCACTGTCATTGCTCTGTATATGAATTAATTAGAAACAAAAACTGGGGAGAATTTCTCCTGATGAGGGGAAACGCATGAAAATCTTAAATATAGAAACAAGAAGTTATGATAATTGTAAGTTAATTGATTTAAATTATTCAACTGTATATAATATCATACTTTTTAGTGTAATATATTATTCATTATATGATATGAATTTTAAGGATTCAATTAATTGTATAAGTTCTAATGATCGTCTCGTTGATTGCGTGTTAAAATGGAAAAACAATATAGCGCCATATTTTATGCGAAAGGACGTGAAAGCTATAAATGCAGTTACACAGTAAAAATGTGTAAAAAAAATAGTAGTAAAAGAGTAAATTGTGAGGAAGCTATTTTGTGTAAGATAGTTACCAGGAACTCAACATTAACAATAGGAGTAGTTTATCGTAGTCCTAACATAGGACAAGAGGAAGACGTAAAATTATAAAAGGCGATAAGGGAGGTGAGCAAGGGGGAATGTGTTATAACGGGTGATTTTAAACATGGCCATATACAATGGGAATCATTAGAGAGTGCTGGAGGTGATGACCATCAGTTTCTACTTCTAACACAGGATTGTTTTCTTACTCAACATCTCTTGGAACCAACCACAAATGGGAATGTGTAGATTTAATTTTGTCTTCTCAAAATGAATAAGTTGACAATGTTAAAATACACGAACTTTTGGGTTCAAGTGACCTTAGCCAAATCCGTGTTAATATAAAAGTAAAAACATGGTATACATATAAAAAAACAATGGAGGAGGAACATCAACAAAGGTAAATATAAAGAGATGAGAACATTTGTAGCAAATATAGATTGGAATAACTTGCTGAAGAACAAGACAGCAACATAATGTTGGACTTGTTTAAAATATGAGATTGAGGGCATTAATGAGAAATTTGTTCCATTAAGAAAACAAGGGAAAAGGTCCAGGAAGAAACACCTGTCAAAAGAGTCTATAAGAAACATTGCTCACAAACAGATTCTGTGGAGAGTATATAAACACACTGGAAATGTTCAAGACTACACTAACTACAAAGAGGCACTTAACCTAGTTACAACTAAATTAGAAAATCTAAAAGAACTTTTCCAAAAAATTGGCAGGTTATAAACAAAATTACAGCAAGAGTTTCTATGGTTATGTAAGGAGTAAACAGAACGTTTGAGATCAGGTCTTACCACTGGAAAACAACAGTGTAAACATAATTTCAGACGGGTTTCAAATGGCAAAGTACCTGAAAGAGTATTTCAGCTCAGTTTTACCAAAGAAGATATCAGCTCACTACCAGTTCCATTTACTAAATTTGAGGACAATGAATCAGAACATTTAGGGCAGTTATTTGTAACTCCTGAAATGATAGCAAAAAAAATTAAGAAGATGAAAGATAATACATCACCTGGAATTTATGGGATACCACCAAAACTGCTTAACGAAATTGTTGAAAAATGAGTACACCACTTGCAAATGTGTTTAACTTGTCACTAGAAGAAGGAATGGTTCCTTCAGAATGGAAAGAAGCAAACATTACGCGGCTATTTAAGAAGGATCGATGAACAAGCCAGAAAATTACAGACCAGTGAGTTTAACATAAATTGTATGTAAATTACTCGAAATATTAATTAAAGACCACATGGTGGAATTCCTTGTAAAACATAACTTAATAAATACATCTTAACATGGGTTCCTAAAAGCAAGGTCATGTCTAACCAATCTCTTATGTTTTTTGAAGACATTACAAAGTGGGTAGATGATGGATCACCAGTGGATGTTGTATATTTAGATTTTCAGAAAGCTTTCGATAAAGTGGCACATTAAAGAGTGTTACTTTTACTAAAAACCCATGGCATAGGTAATGATATAATAAAAACTCGATAGAAAAGTGGCTTACACACAGAAGACAGAGAGTAATAGTAGATGGTGAGATTTCAAATTGGAAATTTGTTTTGAGTGGGGTACCACAGGGAACAGTATTAGGCCTTATACTGTTTTTAATATATATAATATGATTTGGAAGATGACATATCTAGCAAAGTCCTGAAATTTGCAGATGACACACAAGTTTTCAGAAAGATTACTAATGATACATATAAACAACGTTTACATGATGATCTAGATAGATTAGTTAAATGGTCAGAAACATGGCAAAATATTATTAAATTTTGGGAAGTGTAAATGCATACACATAGGACATGGAAACATAGACGAAGAATATAAAATGGGGAATGCTGTACTAGGTAGAAATACACAAGAAAAGGATTAATGTGTAACATTTAGTGCTGACATGAAACTTTCAGAGCAATGTGGGATTGCTGCCTCGAAAGGAAATCAAATTCTAAGGTTAATTAGGAGAACTATCAATTATAAGGAGAAACGGTTAATGTACCCCTGTACAAAGCAATAGTTAGACCACATTTGGAATATTGTATACAAGCATGTAGGCCGTATACTAAAAAGGACATAGACAAGCTAGAAAGAATAAAACGAAGCGCAACTAAAATTATTTCAAAATTAAGAGACCTTAGTTACGAAAGTTGCTTATTACAATGTGGTTTGACAACACTAGAGACCAGGAGACCTAAGAGGAAACCAAATAAAAGTGTTTAAAATAGTGAACGGTTATGAGGATGTTGATATGAATATGTTCTTCAAACTTAAAGAAGGCAGTAGAACCAGAGGACACAAAGCTGCATTAGTTAAGGAGCAGTGTAGGTTGGACATGGGAAAGTACTTTCTCTCACAGAGGGTGATAAATAAATGGAACAAACTGCCAAATGCCTCTGTTAATGCTAGTAGTGTGAATATGTTTAAAAATAAAATTGCTACATATCTGATACATAGAGATGTAAAAAAAATTGGACTCTCTATAAACCAATGGCGTCCTGGTCCACTTGCCATCTGGAAATTGTTGTTTGGGATGGCAATCTTGTTAAATTTTGTTAAATCTTCAATCTAATTACAAGCGTGTCCTCAACCAAGCATGTTTTTATATATATATATATATATATATATATATATATATATATATATATATATATATATATATATATATATATATATATTAATTACACAACTAGGGCGACATACCAAATCAACTTTACCCACACTCTGCTCTTTTGAGAAAAGTTTGCTCTTTGTTTGGGAAAAACATTCAATGAAAAATACGACGGAATGTCCGACAGATTTGCCTTTGCGGCGGCCATAACTGTTGGGTTGACGGACCTAGGAACAAAAGTCACGCAATATATCTGATAATTAGATAATGGCAACAATGTTAAAAACGAATTTAATTAAACGTGCGATGTGCCTGCCTATTAATTGCCGTAGTTAATGCTTGCACTGACAGGGCAAGCTTCGAGGGGTTTCGAACCCACTTTTCGTCATCATGTTGACATTAAATTACCCCCTGTATCCATGTCACAACCACTAGGTTGATGACCCTGGATCCCGGTTACAATTTCCTATCCTATTTCTATTCCTATCCTAAAAATTAATTTACCACAAACCAATATGCTTTTTATTACGTATAATATACAGATGTGTGAAATATGCATTGCTAATTTTTTTAATTATAATTATATATCGTATATTAATAATATATAACTTCTGATGCATTCGAAATAATATATCAAATTATTGTTACAAATGCACATTAATATAAACGCATTCTTAACTATAGAACATGCGCACCATTTGTCAAACAAAAATGTATTGGTCACTGCTCACAATTTATGGGATACGAAGTATTGCAAAGTGTGTAACATATATACAAGAAAGTGAACATCGCTAATAAAACTGCAAGAAACCACCAACGTTGAGGCTGCAAGGGCAGCTGACGCCGAGAACAGACGGTACCGTGCGCACGTCCACTTGCGTTGGCTGACCGAACAAGACAACTACCGGTATTCATGTGTCAACACTGCGGACGAACCGTGGTTGAACTTATCGAGCTAAAATAGCATGGCACAGCATGTGTTTGACGACTCGCGATCACATAAAGGAACTAAATTAGCGATGCATGACATGCTCGACAACTAGAATCCGCCTAAGAAGAAGATGAAGAATGCGAGTTCATAAAGAGTTATTGAATAAATACTTTGTCACTATTGTCAACTAAACAGTTATCTGGCTGATAATTCAATTTCATAGCATAGATTATTCACCGCACACATCTTCGCCTGGATGTAGATTGGGATTTTCATTTTGACTTAAATTATGGATGCGCCCAGAATCACTTTGATTACATTGACGCAACTGTCCGACTGAAAAGTTAAATCAGGCAAAAAAAATGTTTTGTGTAGCATCTCGACAATGACGCTGATTGGCTGCTGGCGCTTCACCGGAACGCCTGCACAAAATGGAGTAGCGACATCGGGTAACAATGAGACCACGCCTCTGCTGCCAGACACTCTTCTCGGCGAATTCACGAAGCGAGAGCGAGAAGACCAATTTCAGAAATGCTTCTGTACGCACATCCTCTAGCGGAAACTAACTAAGTACAATCTGGATTGGTAGCCATATGTGTGTGTGTGTGTTATGACTGAGTATTATTTCGTTGACAGAGACAGCAGGGTTTTAGAAGCGATAACAACATTACGTCGTCCAGTTTATAAGCTATTTCTACATCCATGTCGTGACACTAAAAAGAGACAGTTGTTTGTGCATAGAAAGGGTTCCAGGAAAATAAAACCACTTAACCGGAGCTTCCAGTTGTACGCTGCACGTACCCGTCTTCCGGAAGACCGTTTCCGGTTCCGTTCTTGCACTTTGGGACGTTGAGAGTGTAGTCGAAGGTAGTTAGAGTCGGACGGCAGTTCACGTACAGATTATACACTTTGATGTCCGTGATGCAGTCGCTCTGTGTGGAACCAGAACTTCATAGACGTTTCAATAATGAATTAAAACTATCGTTTATTGACTATGACAATTGTGCCTTTGAGGTTGCCTTACAAGATATGTTGTAAATATAAAATGTGAGATGTTGAAATATTTAATTACTTGTTGTGTCTGTAAGACTGAGTGGTCACAAAAATTACAGCAATATAAGTGGTGACGTGTGTTACATAAATATAGATTGTTTTATAATTTTGTTAAATATATTATCTAGTTTATTTGTTAATTAATAATACACACTAATACCATTTCTGCTCATTAAAAGTGAACATTTTGTTAAGTGCAAAGAAGTTTGGTTGAAATTAGATGCCATAAATGTTTAACCCATACCCCCTATACACTTGTATCCTACGCATACTCATCCTGCTTTTCGGTGGTCCTGGTTTCATGTTAACAACATTAAGATGTCCTATAACTTGCAATGTCGTGTAATAAATGCCCAATATCACACTCACAATATAGTATATATTCTCAGCCGGAGCGTGGCCGTTGGTCAGAATGTCATCGAAGTTGCGATGGTCAATGACGAGGATTCCTCACGGCTTGATGATGTCCCGGAAGTTGGACAGCGCCACCTTCTAGTTGTGCAGTAAACCTTCGAAGTCGGGCAGGTGGGCGAACGAGTTGCCCAAACACACCAAGGCGTCGAACTCTCCCCCGGGCTTATCATCAACGTCGCTGAGGTCATCCGAGAGAGACAACCAGTTCGCTTTTTCTATTACTGAAACATCATGTTTTTTTACTAGTAAACTAATAACTGTGCATAATTACATTTTGGGTAAGAGAAAGACTCCATTTCGCTCAGTGGTTCGACGATGCAAAATAAAAACTGCACAAACACACTCGCGCGCGCACTCACGCACGCACACACACACACACAGGCACGCACAAAGGCGTGAGCCGACGACCGCACACACATACACATTTGTGTTCCAAACCATCGTCCGACCAGTGTAGTTAATAAACTACAATACAACAATTTCGCCATTAACACCGGGTCTACATCCCAAGAGAGTTTACCCAGTGGTCACCCAGTACAGCGATAAAGCCGCACCAGATTTATTAAAATATAAACCGGACAACACTGGTGGAAGAAACAGTTAGCAGATATCATCAGGAAAACGACGACATGCACACACGCACAGGTCTGGTAAGAACTGGATTTTCGCTGACGTCTGTTTTCAACGCAAATATACAATGGGTGCATTACGCACGCACGGACGCACGCATAAACGCGCGAACGTACGAACGCACAGAAAAATCGCAAGCAAGAACGCACACACAAACAAACACACACACACACACACACACACACACACACACACACACACACACACAAACACACACACACAAAACACACACACACACACACACACACACACACACACACACACACACACACACACACACACACACACACACACACACACACACACCGCCTTGTCTTCATTAAAATTGTACATCGCACAAATTCGGATCGATAAATATTTGCTATTGTTGAAATATTAGCTATTTACTTCCCCTCTGTCTGCGCTCGACGTTGTGTAAATGTAAGTCGTTCAGAAGAGTTTAAAAGAGTAACACCCAACGTAGTAAGAAACACCCAAAGTAGTAAGCTTATGGTGAAACCTGTAATATACGGCACATGTATGTTGCGTTGTTTTACTTACTACGTTCCATATTTGTTTGGAATAAACATTCTACAAAATGTTACAAATGATGGCCTGAGCCGATTGGTAAAAACAATTTAACACCGTATTTGATCAGCAGTTTCGCAATAACTTGCCCAGTGCCGCACACTACATCGAGTGTGTTTTCACAACCGTTCTCTCGAAATAGTGCCGTCAACCACTGTTTACATTGCGACGTCCTGACATTGGAACCATGGGCGGTGGTTGTGGGGTGGCTGTTCTGACTGGAGTCGTGCTGATGACTGAGTGGTTAAAGGGACTAACAACAAGGAACTAGCTAAACATGCTTTTTCGGTGTGCACACAAAGTTTAATATTGTATGTACTTCATGGCAAAATAAAAAATAGGAAACATTTATTTATACTTAAAATTAGAAGTTTAGAAGTTAATGAGATTAGCGATCACGTCGTTTTTTGACGACAATGATGATATGCGTTTCATTCAATCAGTGATTGGTATGCAATGCTTCAGTATAATTTTACTCGCATTAACATAGCGAGTGTTCGCGTTGTAAATTTTCAAGAATAAAACGTTTAATGTATCGATTTCGAACCGCTAGCAGCTACTGATACCTCAGAATAATCTTCTAATTCGGCTTTCGGAGCAGTTTATCGACATCAGTAGCTTTTGACTTCGAACTTATTTACTTCAAATCAAAACAACTTTTTTTTTTATTTATAACAACATTAATAACAAACAATTACATATAAGATCCATTAAAAAATAGGAAACATTTATTTATACCAACCCTTCTGTATAATTTCACTAGTGTTAATATAGCGAGTGATGGCGATGTAAATATTCCAGAATAAATGGTATAATGCAACCATTTCGAACCGCTACCAGCTAGTGAAACCAGAGAATCTAACCAAAACCAAATAAAAAAATGTTTTTACTTTGCATCTACAGCAACATTAATAAAAAAATTAAATATAATATAAAAAAATGTGTAAACCATAATGTTGTGTTACATGTTGGTCAAATGGCGTGTTGCCGTCTTCCTGGGACCAGAAAAAAAAAAAAAAAAAAAAAAAAAAAAAAAAATATATATATATATATATATATATATATATATATATATATATATATATATATATATATATATATATATATATATATATATATATATATATATATATGTATATATGTATGTATATATGTATATATATATGTATATATATATATATATATATATATATATATATATATATATATATATATATATATATATATATATATATATATATATATATATATATATATATATATATATATATATATATATATATATATAATATACTCTCTGACCGAACCTTGAAAACGACCACATTGAGCTGCCAAATTTCTCCTCGTATATCTACCATTTTGTGGACCTGTGCATACAGGGGCGTCCGTAAGAATGTTTTCAGGGAGGGGCAAGAAATTTGGGGATATAATAATGTACAGGCATAGCAACTATGTATAACCATATATACATAACTGAATTTACGTCCAAAACATTCCACATCCAGGGGTGTCACCCGTGTGTACAGCCATTTATCTGTTTGTGTGAGAAACACAACTACAATGTAGGGTACAAAATGGGCAATCTCTCCAAGTTGAACATGCCTATAGCAATGTGCACATTCAGGAAATACATTACAAGACACAAACTGGTGCATGCCACTAATTAGTATTAATCTAAATTAGCAAACAGGCAAAACTGGTTTACAGGATTAATTTAGCAAAATAACTTGCTGCTCAATAAGGTTCAAGCATAATGATGAAATACAAGGGGAAAAATCCACAACCACAAATTGCACAACCATATTACCAGCGATATTATTTACAATTCAATAAACACAGAAGCAGGGATTAATAATCCCCCAGGCCCAACCAGCTTGTTGTTGGGGTCCCGCCACCCCCACTAAAGAGCTGCACAAATGAAGCGGTCCTCGCACGGAAACACCGGATCACCTGGGAAGCACTGGGCAAACACGTAGGCCTACACGCCGAACTCCGAGCGAGCTGAACCAGTTCACCAGCAAGCTCTGCAGCGTCCGCCCTGCTCTTTTTTTGCCTGTGCAGCCCTGTCTCTCTCTCAACTGCCATGTAGGGTACACATTTCATTGACTATGACAGGACAAGGATTGAATGTACATGCACCAGCTGGTACCTGTCACAAAAGACGTGTTTGGAAGAAAAAAATTACCAAGATAACTTTGTTTATCTAGGCCATTCGTACCAACGTAGAGAATAACCAATAATTTTCATAAACAAACCATTTGCAACAAGTTTTCCAATAGTAGCACCCCCTCGACCAGGGTAGTATTGTATTAGGCGCGTGCTGCTGTAAACTCAACATTGTCCTGGTTAATATCGCGCATGAAACGCACCGAGCGGGGAACATAGCTATTGCTCACCAGTAAAATACTCTGCGCCATACTCACTGAATTTGATGAATCCCGAATTGATCCCGCAGCTGCGCCTACGGTTCTTCGCTCGTTCTCAGGACATATTATAACCAATATAACATTAAATAAAACATGTATCTCAATGTCAGGAACAATTCATAGCTGGTGATCGATTGGCGCGATGAAGGAAAGTAACTTAAAAAACACATACTGTAGCTTTCTTCCCGCAATTTTTTTTTCTGTGCACACCACTGTCCAAGATGCTCTGCATACATCACACGACTAATTAACTTGTCCAGGCCAGTCTAATTAAGCGCTGTAGCAATATGCCGGGGGAGCAGGTTATTATATTGCAACCCAACAGGTGCTTCTGCTTCGGCGACTCATAAGCACTTTTTCAGCCTGAAGGCCGAACATTTATTGTACGCATTCACATGTGACCTGGTCAAACATTACTCTTACTTACAAATAAAGATCAAATTAAACGACACCTTTTCACCTCCTATGCTTAGCTTCGCGGGGCTAGGCGTAGAAGGTATAGCTAGCTTTTGTTTTTGTAATTTTGTATCGTCACATGGAAGTAAGAGTAATGTTTGACCATGTGACATGTGTATATGTATGATAAATACACGAGGAGAAGTTTGGCGGCTCTGGGTGGTCGTTTTCATGGTTAAGTCAGGAAGTAAACATCGCAATAGTTGGAGTAGCGCTGACGGATGGTGGTGATTTCGGCCCCCGGAGAATTCGACCAAACTGCCATCTCGTTTCGGATTGGTGATTTCGGTGACACGCAAGGTCTATTGAGTTCTAGCTTATACTATATAAGCTTTCATTTAGAGGGTTTGTTATTCCTGTGCTTTTTATAAAAGGGATGCTAAGTTTAACTAGATACTGTTGAAGTACAATGCTTTGTCTTTTTCGTACAGTATTGTTTTGGGTTGGTGCTTTCGGTGACACGCAAGAGTTATTCAGTTCTAGTTAGTAATATACTTCCTTCACTTTAAGGGTTTGTTATTCATGTTCTTGTCATAAAAGGGATGCTAAGTTTAACTAGATACCGTTGAAGTACACTGCTTTGTCTGTTTCGTACAGTGAACAGGTGTGAATGACCTGACGAAAAACACTGTATAGATCAAAGGCCGTATGTAGGTGGCTCCGTTGTATTCACAATAAAATAAACGTTTATCGCTGTCATTGCTCTGTATTTGATTTAATTAAAAACAAAAACTGGGGAGAAATGTCCCTAGTATGGGGAAAAAATTAAAATCTTAAATATAGAAACTTTTTTTTATGATAATTGTAAGTTAATTTATTTTAATTATTCAGCATTATATAATATCATAGTTTATGGTATAATATATTATATGTTATATGATATGAATTTTAAGGATACAACGAATTGCATAAGTTCTAATGATCGTCTTGTTGACTCCACGTTAACATTGAAAAAAATATAGCGCCTTATTTTGTGCGAAAGGAAGCGAAAGCTATAAAAGCAGTTACAAACTAACAATTTCGGGTTAATGTGTAAGTAACTCAATTTACAAATAAGATAATAAATAGAATGCTTTCTACACAGAAAGACACACATTAAACTTCATATGTTCGATATACAATCGTTTGGGCCGAAATCACTGTGCTCTGAGGCCGAAGTAACAAGAGTTGCAGGCCGATCTCTCAAAAGAATGCTGTCCGAATTCACGGGGCCGAATTCACAGTGAGCCGACATCACCTTATCCGCGTTGAGAGGTCGCTGACAATTCACTTCGATCCTATGTAGATTTTAACAAGATTTAACAAGATTGCCATCCCAAACAACGAGGTCCAGATGGCAAGTAGACAAGGAAGCTATTGGCTTATCGAGAGTCCAACCATTTTGTCATCTATGTGTAGCCAGCCCTTATCAAATATATGTCAATTCCATTATTAAACACATTCACACTATTAACATTAATATTAACACATTCATTTGGCAGTTTGTTCGATTCATTTATCATCCTCTGTGAGAAAGAGTACTTTCTCATTCCAACCTACACTGCTCCTTAACTTAATGCTGCTTTGTGCCCTCTGGTTCTACTGCCTTCTTTAAGTTTGAAAAACAAATTCCTATCAACATCCTCATAACCATTCACTAATTTAAACACTTCTATTTGGTCTCATCTTAGTCTTCTGGTCTCTAGTGTTGTCAAACCACATTGTAATAAGTGACTTTCGTAACTAAGGTCTCTCAATTCTGGAATCAGTTTAGTTGCTCTTCGTTGTATTCTTTCTAGCTTGTCTATGTCCTTTTTCCAAAATGGCCTCCATGTTTGAATACAATATTCCATATGTGGTCTAACTATTGCTTTGTACATGGGTACAATTAGCTGTTTCTCCTAATACATGATAGTTCTCATAATTAGCCCTAGCATTTGATTTCCTTTCAAAGCAGCAATCCCACATTGCTCTGAAACTTTCATGTCAGCATTAAATGTAACTCCTATATCATGTTCTTGTGTTGTTCTACCTAGTACAGCATTCCCAATTTATATTCTTCGTCCATGTTTCCATGTCCTATGTGTATACATTTACACTTCCCAAAATTTAATAACATTTGCCATTGTTCTGGCCATTTAACTAATTTATAATCCTGTAAACTTTGTTTATCTGTACCATTAGTAACATTTCTGAATACTTTTGTGTTATCTGCAAATTTTAATACTTTGCTAGAATAGATATATCATGTTCAAAATCATTTATATATATATATATATATATACATATATATATATATATATATATATATATATATATATATATATATATATATATATATATATATATATATATATATATATATGTATATATCTATGTATATATATATATATATATATATATGTATATATATATATATATATATATATATATATATATATATATATATATATATATATGTATATATATATATATATATATATATATATATATATATGTATATATATATATATATATATATATATATATATATATATATATATATATATATATATATATATATATATGTATATATATATGTATATATATATGTATATATATATATGTATGTATATATATATATATATATATATATATATATATATATATATATGTATATATATATATATATATATATATATATATATATATCTATATATATATATATATATATATATATATATATATATATATATGTATATATACATATATATATATATATGTATATATATATATATATATATATATGTATATATATATATATATATATATATATATATATATGTATATATATATATATATATATATATATATATATATATATGTATAAATATATGTATATATCATAATAGGGCCTAATACTGATCTCTGAGGTACCCCACTCAAAACAGATTTCCAGTTTGAAATCTCACCATCTACTATTACTCTCTGTGTGTAAGCCACTTTTCTATCCTTTTGATTACATCTTAACCTATGCCGTGGGCTTTTAGTTTAAGTAACAATCTTTGATATGGCACTTTATCGAAAGCTATCTGAAAATCTAAATAGACCACATCCACTGGTGACCCGTCATCTCCCCACTGTAATTTCTTCAAAAAAACATAAGAGATTAGTTAGACATATTCTTGCTTTTAGGAACCCATGTTGAGATGTATTTATTAATTTATGTTTTACAAGGAATTCCAATATGTGATCTCTAATTAATGTTTCGAGTAATTTACATACAACTGATATTAAACTCACTGGTCTGTAATGTTCTGGCTTGTTCCTCGATCACTTCTTAAATAGCGGCGTACTGTTTGCCTCTTTCCATTCTGAAGGAACTGTTCCTTCTTTTAGTGAAAAGTTAAAATTTTGCAAGTGGTGTACTAATTTGCTCAACAATTTCCTTAAGCAGTTTTTGTGGTATCCCATCAACTCCAGTTGATTTATTATCTTTCATCTTCTTAATTTTCTCTGCTATCATATCAGGAGTTACAAATAACTGCCCTAAATGTTCTGATATATTGCTTTCAAATTTATGAAATGGAACTGGAAGTGAGCTGATATCTTCTGTGGTAAATACTTAGCTGAAATACTTATTCAGAACCTGTGCCATTGGAAACCCGTCTAATCAAAGGTTCTTTTAGATTTTCTAATTTCAGTTATAGCTAGGTTAAGTCCCTTTTTTGTAATTTGCATAGCTTGCATCGTTCTTGTAGGCCTATAAACCCTCCACATAGTTTGCTTAAACACTATTTTTCTAATAGCTTCTTTCGACAAGTGTTTCTTTCTAGACCGTTTTTCTTGTTTTTTTTAAGGGAACAAATTCATGGATGATAATCTCAATATCATATTTTAGAATATTCCAACATTCAATTGCGGTCTCATTCATCAGCATGTTATTCCAATCTAGCTTTGCTAAGTATTTTCTCATATCTTTATAGTTACAATTGTGGAAGTTTTTCCTACGCGTTTTTTATTTTTACTTTCTGATTTTACATTGATTTTTTTTATGATTAAACTATATATAATACATTTTCTCCCCTGGTTGGTTGAAGCACGTGCTGAGTAAGGAAGCTCTCTTGAATTAAAAATATAAATTGTTGATCCTCACCACCACAGAAATTTCCATTGTATGTGTCCGTCCATGGTTAAAATCTCCCATTATGATACATTCCCGTTTACTAACTTCCTTTATAGCATTTTGTGTTTTTATGTTATCCTCTTCGTTAATGTTTGGATTTCGGTAAACTAATCCAATAGTTAATTTTGATTTTCCACAAACTATTTTGCACCAAACAGCTTCATCGTAATCTGCTTCGCTTTCTAATTTCATTTCATTAGCCGGAATAGATTATTGAACATATAAAATAACTCCCCCTCCCCTTCTTCCTATTCGTGGTCGTCGACGCCCGTGTCGCTGCCTGTATTGTATGAATTGGTGACATCAATATAGCTTCGGGTACTGCGAATAATGTGGGTACATCATCCTCTTTCAAAGAGATTTTAGCACATGATAACCCAGGACTGCACCTTCTCTGGTCCGGATCGCAGTCGAAACAAGTTTTCTCGAAGCAAGCAAAGCCGGCTGTGCTTCGTCGGATCTATTAAAGCTTGTTTAAAACAAACTTTGCTCCGTAGGGAACTTATACCAACTATATGTTACTTTAATCTTACTTCTATTTGCATTACAATCAAATACCGCAAAATACACCATTATGTCGCTCGCTTCTAAACAACCTCTATCGCTGTCAACATTATTGTGAATGAATGGAAAGTCTCTAAGATTCGTAGCACTTCCTTATCATCAGTGACGTCACGTCGAAGTTTGCCTACATGCATAATCGAGGCAGACCGAAAGAACATAGTATTATTTGAAATTATTAATTAATGGAAATGTAATGAACTTTTTGGGGTTGTGGAAAATAGAAATGTACTAAAATATTACTTTTGAAGTGTTTTTATTGTTATTGTTATTTTTGTCGTTGTAGTTGCTGTTGTTGTTGTTGTTGCTGATGCTGCTGTTGTTGTTGTTGTTGTTGTTGTTGTTGTTGTTGTTGTTATTGTTGTTGTTGTTCTTATTGTTCTTGTTCTTGTCTTTGCTGTTGTAAATGTTTTTGTTGTTGTATTCTGAGACAATTTTTTAAAAGAAATAACGTCGTGACAACTTGACTAATTCAATGTAGACAGGTAGCATAATTATCACATTCAGAATGTGATGCCACAATCATAATTACGAGCGTGACCTACACTTCATCTTAACAAACCTGTTTATGTATATATGTTAATTACATAACTAGGGCGACATACCAGATCAACCTTTCCCACGCTCTATTCTCTTTGAAAAATGTTTGCCCTTTGTTTGGGCTAAACATTCATCGAAAAATACGAAAAATGTCCAACAGATTTGCATTTGCGTCGGACGTATCTATTGGTTTGACGGATCTGTGTAAAAATTCACGCAGTGAATCTGATCATTAGTAGATTTGGCCAAACTGTTGAAAACGAAAGTAATAAAACGTGCGTTCCTATTCTTTGACGTAGTTAATGCAAGCACTGACTGGGCATTCTTCGTGGCGTTTCGAACGAACTTTTATGTCATCACGTTGACACTAAGATGCCCCCTGTACCCATGTCACAAACACTAGGTTGATGTTCCTGGATCCCAGTTACAATTTCCTATCACCGGTTTGTTGACGTAAACGCATAGGCCATGCAGACCTGATCGCTGGTCTCTGTGAAATTGTATCCCTCCATCCTGCTATATTCACCGAGTACCGCTCTGAGTCAAGAGCGAAAGCTATATGTTACTTCTCATCTGGTCACTCCACCTCTTACGTGACCTTACTCTCTTCCACTGCTCCTTGGGATCGTGATTGAATGCTTGGCTTACAAGGTTCTCTCTTAGCATACGACGAACGAGTCCATGTCACCGGAGTTCTATGTGTCTGGTGACAATTGTGGTAGATTCAGGGGTGAATGTGTCTTCTTTGATCTGGTTATTCTGTAACCTATCTGCCCTGATAGCCCGCAGTTTGCGCATCTCAAAACCACAATTGTCTGTGTCTCCATCCATTGAAGTGTCCCTTAGCACCAAATTGTTATTGGCAGTAAAAGGGCCAAATATGTGGGCTTTGTTGGGTTACAAAATATACCATATGTAAGTCTACTAAAGGTTGCCGATGCTAGGGTTTTTCCTCCATTGTCATCTCTCTGTATTGAGGGAACTATGCTACCCAAGAAACGTAACTTTCCCACGGTCTAGAATTATTCGCCTTCCAGAACAATTTGCGTCTCCGGTGAAGTAATACCTTGCATTTGGAGAAGTTCATTTTCTGTTTGTTATTGATCAACATTTAGAATCGCATCAAAGTAGTTGTTATTGAATCAGAGCACGTTATTCTTGTGGTCGACTCATTGAAAACAATAAAGTTGTATCAACTCAGTCTCATTGCACTGATTCGATTCACCGCACTGATTCGACGCTAATCAACTAAACATACATGAAGAGTACGGCTCCATCCACGACACTACGTGACCCACAAATATTCCCAAAATTTATCAACCAGCATAACTCACATCGACTGTTCTACGTTGACTCTCGTTATCGTGTTATTATTTAAATATCAACTTTAAAGTAAAACATCCATCAATCATAATGATTGAGCAAAGATATACACACTTATATATATTGGCTCCTAAGTATGCACAATTACACACAATGAGGTGTTAGTATTGCGATGCAATATGTTCCCTAACATACGTGTTTAAACAAATCGATACCAATATTCCATCGTGTAACATGACAAATTTACGCCGTAGTTCTAAAAATGGAAGCAACGAAGAACAATAAAAAACAGCAAATTATAATGCATAGTCCTACACTATGACAATGTTAGCAATTCCCTAAATAACAATACAAGTATGTGACAAGTACTGTTCCGCCAGTTCTGCCTACGCTTATGATGTAGCGAGTAAAAACATTTATCTAGTGCCCTTCTTGAGCAGTTTGGCAACCTTACTAGATACGGATTTGTTGCTCATGACATAGAAACGACACTACTAAATATATTATAAAGAATTATAATGTCTACACCACATATGTTTCTCTCTCCCCACTTTTCTCTCTCTGTTCTCTCCCTCTCTCTCTCTCTCTTCTCTCTCTCTATATATCTCCATCTCTCTCCCTCTCTCTCTTTATATCTCTCTTCTCCCACTCCCTTGTTTTCTCTCTCTCGCTCTCTGTCTTCTCTCCCTCTCTCCACCTTTGTCTCTCAATAGATATATCTCGCTGTCTTTCTCTATGCTCCTTGATATTTATCTCTCCCGTTTCCTTTCCTTCTCACCCTCTCGAGTGTCTCTCCTTCTGTACAACAAATCCTGTTTCCAACCCACCTCCATTTTCCATCCATTCCTCGCTTAACTAACGCAACATGTTTGCACATAAGTTTTGTTTCGACACACACACACACACACACACACACACACACACACACACACACACACACACACACACACACACACACACACACACACACACACACACACGCGCGCGCGCGCGCGCGCGCTTTGGTCGTTCCGTGTTCCTCAAGTTGAGAGCTTACAGAAAACAACCTTGAGCTATGCTCAAATTAACCGTTGACCACGGTGTGTGTGTGTGTGTGTGTGTGTGTGTGTGTGCGTGTGCGTGTGCGTGTGCTTGTGCGCGTGCGCGTGCGTTTTGTGTGTGTGTGTTTAGCGTCCTTCATGGAAGCCGTTCTCGATATGTCTGTATGCCCCGAGTGGACGTTGTAAGGCTTTAAGCTTCCATTGATGAAGTCAATTGTATCAACTATTTTGATTAATCATGTATATGTGAATACATTTAATATACTTTAAAATGAAAGTTTGACTAATTTACAATTAGAACTTCAACATCTACTAATGCTACAGAAAGGACGATTACTTAAAACACGTGAAGGCGATATCTTCAGAGGAGAGTGGGATATGAAAAGTCATTGGAATCAATGTATCTTCGATAACTTTCTTGAAGATGAAGCAAGAAAATCGGACTACCTGTAGCCTATTCCAAGAACAGTATAACGTCTCATATAGTGAACAAATGTTTAACCTGTCGTGAAATCTGTAAAGTGTGTGTTGCATCGGACATAACATCACGTGTGTGTATGCTATTGAAATGCGGAAATGTCAAACTAGTGTGTGATTTAAAACAACAAGTTCAATATGTAATACATTAAGTTACCACAAACCAATATGCTTTTTATTACATATAATATACAGGTGTGTGAAATATGCACTGATAATTTTAATATAATTATATATCGCATATTAATAAAATATAACTACTCATGCGTTCAAAAAAATAGGAAATTAATTTTACAAAAACACATTAATATATACGCATTTTTAACCATAGAACATGCGTATAATTTAACAAACAAAACATATTATTGGTCATTTCTGACAATTGATAGGATACCAAGTTTTGTAATGTTTGTAACATATAAAAGTATGTGAATATTAAGAATAAACCCACAAGGAACCGACGACGTTGACTCTGCAAGGGCAGCTGACTCCGAGAACAGACGACAACGTGTGCATGTCTGCTTGCGTTAGCTAACTAAAACAAGTCAAATACTGCCATCCATGTGTCAACACTGCGGAATTGCCGTTGCTGAACTTATCGAGCTAACATCACAAGAACGAGCCTGAACTTGTCGACTCAAGATCACACAAAGGAACTAAATTAACGATGCATGTCATGCGCGAAAAAGAGAAATCTTCCTAAGAAGAAGAAGAAGAATACGACTTCATAAACAGTTATTGGATAACTATTTTGTCACTGTTGTCAACTAACCAGTTCTCAGTCGTCGCGGCCACACACTTGGCCTTGTTTGGTTCTCAAACTAGACCGATGTAGAAGCGTGTTTCGCAGACTTCTCGGCGATGTGGGTGTAATAGGCCGGTTTCTGAACACGGCCGAGCGTCTGGGAGTCGCCGTGGACCGAGTGAGCACAGTCTTCGCCGAACACGCCCTTCAGTAAGTTCGAGAACTCTGCCAGCCGGTGCGGGTAGAAGGATAAACGAAACTGGTATTTTCTACAACAGGAATCAGCGATAAAAAATCGACTACTAATTATTAACATCAGTCTAGCTTACGGGTAGGTCTAATGTACATAAACGTTGGGTACAATTACTGGGGGTGACAGTAATTGCTAGGTGGCCACGGGAACAGACATAAAGGGTCACAAACGAGTTTATATTATACATATCAACAATTCTCTTCATACATTACGTCACGTGATCGCTATGGTGATGAGCTTTGTTACTGAAAATGCTAACTGTGTATTTCGTACACTTGCGCCATAAACACGAAAGCTAATGAAGGACTGTGGTGGATATTAACCTGTGCCAGGAGAAGGAGTGTTATTAAACAACTTTAGTTATACTGTTTCTGCGAAACCTTCAAGATGGCGTAACAGTTTTGGCGCAGGGTTAGTCCACAATTTTGATTGGCTGATAGTGATAATTTCATAACCTCGATTAACCAGGCTCCGCGCTGTGGCGCCACCGTTTGTCGCAAATTTTTTCGCTTGGATGCAGAATGGGGTTTCCATTGTGACGGAAAATTTATACTATGCAATTCTAGTTAAATTTAAACTTTGATTATATTGACGAAACTCTCCGACTGAAAAGTTAAAACAGGCAACACAAATTTAGTGTGGCTTCTAAATAATGTCGCTGATTGCCTAATGACTCTTCAAAGGAACGCCTACACAAAATGGAGTAGTGACATAAGGTAACAACAACGCCTCTGCTGCCAGACTCTCTTATCGGCGGATTCACGAAGCCGAGCGAGAGTCGGATCAACGAGACTACCTATATCAGGAATGTTTCTGTACACACAGCCTCTAGCGGAAACTAACTGAGTACAATCTGGATTGGTAGCTGTGTGTGTATTATGACTGATTATTATTTCGTAGACAGGGAAAGCATGGTTTTAGAAGCGATACATTTTTACATCCATGTCGTAACACTAATAAGAGATAGATGTTTATCCATAGAAAGGGTTCCAGGAAAATAAAACCCCGTGACCAGAGCTTCAGGTTGTACGCTGCACCTACCCTTCCTTCGGAAGACCCTTTCTAGTTCCGTTATTGAACTTCGGGATGTCGATAGTGTAGTCGAAGGTAGTCAGAGTCGGACGGCAGTTCACGTACAGATTAGACACCTTGATGTCTTTTTTGCAATCGCTCTGTGTGGAATAAGAACTTCATTCACGTTTCAAGAATAAATTTGAACTATCGTTTATTGACTATGACAATTGTGCCTTTGAGTTTGCCATATCAAATGGTTTAGGTTGTAAATATAATAATGTGACATGTTGAAATTTTTTTTAAACTAATTATGCCTGTACGACTGCTGGGCGGGAAAAATAATACAGCAGTATATGTGGTGACATGTTTTACAAAAATGTAGATTGCTTTCTTCTTTCGTTAAATATATTACCTATTATTTTTGATAATTGATAATACATACTAATACCATTTCTGCTAATCGAAAGTGAACATTTTGGTAAGCACAAAGATGTCTGGTTGAAATGAGATGCCAGAAATTGTTTAAACCACAACCGCTAGAAACTTGTATCCTATGCATACTTATCCTGCTTTTTCTGTGGTCTTTATTTTATGAAATCAACATTACGATGTCCTATAAACTGTCACTTCCGTCCAATAAATGTCCAACAACACACTCACAACGTTGTATATATTCTTAGCCGGAGCCTTGCCGGTGGTCAGAATGTCATCGAAATTGCGATGGTCAATGACGAGGATTCCTCCCGGCTTGATCATGTCCCGGAAGTTGGAAAGCGCCACCTTCTGGTAGTGCAATGAACCTTCGAAGTCGGGCAGGTGGGAGAACGAGTTTCCCAAACACAGCACGGCGTCGAACCCTCCCTCGGGCACACCATCAACGTCGCTGAGGTCATCCGAGAGAGACAACCAGTTCGCTTCTTCTATTACTGAAACACCATGTTTTTTACTAGCAAACTAATAACTATCCATAATTACATTTTGGTTCAGAGAAATACTCAATGTCGCTCAGTGTCTCGACGACGCACGCACACACACACGCTCGTGCGCGCTCATTACCGCTCATACACGCAGGCACTCACTAACGCACGAGCCCACCAGCGCGCACACACATACACATTTGTGTTCCAAACCTTCGTCCTACCAGTGTAGTTAATAAACTACAATAAAACATATGTCACCATTAAGACCGGGTCAACATTATAAGAGAGTTCACGCAGTGGTCACCCAGGGCAGCGATAAAGCCCTACCAGATTTATTCCAATATAAACCGGCCAACACTGGTGAGTAGTTAGTGGAAGTTTCTGAGACCTCAAATCCGGTAACCATGTGTCTGAACGACTTCCGGTTGCGCGCGCAGCCAATCACAGCGCCTCCTGACGGTTGTAGGAAAACCACAAACCGTGCGCAGCGCCCCCTAGCGGCTATATGAGTACCGAAAGATAACCAATAGCCATCGATAGTGGACATAGGAACGACTGTCCGTTAACAGTGGTCATTAACAGGGTAATTAATAACTGGTAATTAATAACTGAGATGAAAGAGTAGGTTAACAGGGGTCTTTAATAACTGAGATCAAAGGACCTAAGGAGGAGACGAGAAACGAACAGAACACGATATCGTACGAGTGCACACGTATTTTCATTGAACAAGCAGCAGCAGCAGCAGCAGCAGCATGGCGATACAATATGGGTAGCGTGTAATATCACGACAACTATGACGATGAAGATGAGGCGACTTGCGGATGTTGACCATCACGCCAGAGGTCGCGACCTTAGGGGTGTCTCCACCTCGCCAGAGGCTCGAGGAAGACGATGAGGCGATTTGTGGATGTTGCCCATCACGCCATGTACGAAGTGTGATAGTACAGTCTACCTTGTCGCATCTGTTTAAGCCAATCAAACACGCGGCAATCGTTAGCAACTAGATCGGTGCCGAATACGTTGATAAAAGTTCTCATTGGCAAGCCGTTACAACGAAGCAATACAAAAGCTACGCAATATTGTCCACAAACGTTAGACAGAGGACTCTGAAGCCTCTTGCTATTATCATTAACAGGGTCATTAATAACTGAGATCAAAGGACCTAACGTGGAGACGAGAAACTAAAAAAAACAAAAAACAAACACGATATCGTACTATATTTTCTTTATATGTAAATATTTAAAAATAATGCGCTCTTACACTTTATCCATAATTCCTACAGTTTATCCATCATTCCTACAATTTACCCATAATTCTCCTATTGAATAAGAGTACAAGGACATTTTATTAAATATTTGAAAATAATGACACAATATCGTTCACAAACGTTAGACAGAGGACTGTAAAGTCTCTTGCCATACGCATTTTTTCGTTATATGTCAATATTTTAAAATAGTGCGCTCTTACACTTTACCCATAACTCCTAAAGTTTACCCATAATTCCTACAATTTACCGATAATTCCTACAATTTACCGAGCACACATATGTAGTGTAGTGTGTTTGTTCGTTCACCGAGTTATAAAAAGAACGGGACTTTAGTTTCATACGGATCGTGTTACTCACAGACCCCTTATATTCTGATTGACCAGGCGAGCCAAACTATTACCAAGATTAAACCTGTCTGGACTTCCGCACTGTGTGCAGTGACACTGCGCTTTAATAAAAGATGAATAATAAAGATGCATTCACTACTTACTCCGTACAGTGATTCCATCATGCTGTTGCCTTAATTTATTTACACACACACACACACAAACACATATATATATATATATATATATATATATATATATATATATATATATATATATATATATATATATATATATATATATATATATATATATATATATATATATATATATGTTGCTCCTACTTTCAGCCACATACTGGCTCCCGATACATTGCGTCCATCATACAGTCCTCTGTCTCCCCTACCTCCAGCCACATCCTGGCTCCTGATAAATTGCATCCACCATACTGTCCTCTGTCTCCCCTACCTCCAGCCACATCCTGGCTCTTTACACATTGCGTCCATCATACAGTCCTCTGTCTTTCCTACCTCCAGCCACATCCTCGCTCCTGATACATTGCGTCCACCATACTGTCCTCTGTCTCCCCTTCCTCCAGCCACATCCCTGCTCCTTGCATAATGCCTCCGCCATACAGTCCACTATCTTTCCTACCTCCAGCCGTATTCTGGCTCCTGACACATTGCGTCCATCATACAGACCTCTATCTCTCTTACCTCCAACCACATCCTGGCTCCTTTATACATTGCGTCCACCATACAGTCCCCTGTCTTTCCTAACTCCACCCACACACCTCAGTCTCCCCTACCTCCAGCCACATACTGGCTCTTTACACATTGCGTCCATCATACAGTCCTCTGTCTTTCCTACCTCCAGCCACACCCTTGCTCCTTATATATTGCATCCACCTACTGTGCTCAGTTGCTCCTACCTCCAGCCTCATGTTAACTCCTGATACATTGCGTCCATCATACAGTCCTCTGTCTTCCCTACCTCCAGCCACATCCTGACTCTTTACACATTGCGTCAGTTATACAATCCTCTGTCTTTCCTACCTCCAGCCACACCCTTACTCCTTACACATTGCCTCCACCATACTATCATCTGTTGTTCCTTCCTCCAGCCACATCCTGACTCCTGATACATTGCGTCCATCATACAGTCCGCTGTCTCTCCTACCTCCAGCCACATGCTGACTCCTGATACATTGATTCCATCATACAGTCCTCTGTCACCCCTACCTCCAGCCACATCCTGGCTCTTTACACATTGCGTCCATCATAGAGTCCTCTGTCTTTCTCCAGCCACAAACTTGCTCCTTATACATTGCATCCAACATACAGTCCTCTGTCTCTCCTACCTCCAACCACATCCTGGCTCCTGATACAATGCGTGCACCATACTGTCCTCTGTTTCGCCTACCTCCAGCCACATCCTGACTCCTGATACAATGCGTCCATCATACAGTCCTCTGTATCCCCTACCTCCATCCACATGCTGGCTCTTTACACATAACGTCCATCATACAGTCCTCTGTCTTTCCTACGTCCAGCCACACCCTTGCTCCTTATACATTGCGTCCACCATACTGTCCTCAGTTGCTCCTACCTCCAGCCACGTCCTGACTCCTGATACATTGCATCTATCATACAGTCCTCTGTCTCCCCTACCTCCAGCCACATCCTGGCTCCTGACACATTGCGTCCATCATACAGTCCTTTGTCTTTCCTACCTCCAGCCGTATTCTGGCTCCTGACACATTGCGTCCATCATACAGTCCTCTATCTCTCCTACCTCCAACCACATCCTGGCTCCTTTATACATCGCGTCCACCATACAGTCCCCTGTCTTTCCTAACTCCACCCACACACCTCTGTCTCCCCTACCTCCAGCCACATACTGGCTCTTTACACATTGCGTCCATCATACAGTCCCCTGTCTCCCTTACCTCCAGTCACATCCTGGCTCCTGATACATTACGTCCACCATACTGTCCTCTGTCTCCCCTTCCTCCAGCCACATCCCTGTTCCTTACACACTGTCTCCGCCATACAGTCCTCTGTCTTTCCTACCTCCAGCCATATCCTGGCTCCTCACACATTGCATCCATCATACAGTCCTCTGTCTCTCCTACCTCCAGCCACATCCTTGCTCCTGATACATTGCGTCCTCCATACTGTCCTCTGTCTCCCCTTCCTCCAGCCACATCCCGGCTCCTTACACACAGCCTCCGCCATACAGTCCCCGGTCTCCCTTACCTCCAGCCACATCCTCGCTCCTGATACATTGCGTCCACCATACTGTCCTCTGTCTCCCCTTCCTCCAGCCACATCCCTGCTCCTTGCATACTGCCTCCGCCGTACATTCCTCTGTCTTTCCTACCTCCAGCCGTATTCTGGCTCCTGACACATTGCGTCCATCATAGATTCCTCTATCTCTCCTACCTCCAACCACATCCTGGCTACTTTATACATCGCGTCCACCATACAGACCCTGTCTCTCTTACCTCCAGCCACATCCTGACTCCTGATATATTGCGTCTATCATACAGTCCCCTGTCTATCTTACCTCCAGCCACATCCTGTCTCCTGCCACATTGCGTCCATCATACAGTCCGCCGTCTCTCTTACCTCCAGCCACATGCTGACTCCTGATACATTGCGTTCATCATACAGTCCACTGTCTCTCTTACCTCCAGCGACATCCTGGCTCCTGCCACATTGCGTCCATTATACAGTCCGCTGTCTCTCCTACCTCCAGCCACATGCTGACTCCTGATACATTGCGTCCATCACACAGTCCGCTGTCTCTCTTACCTCCAGCCACATCCTGACTCCTGATACATTGCGTCCATCATACAGTCCACTGTCTCTCTTACCTCCAGCCACATCATGGCTCCTGCCACATTGCGTCCATCACACAGTCCGCTGTCTCTCCTACCTCCAGCCACATGCTGACTCCTGATACATTGCGTCCATCACCCAGTCCCCTGTCTCTCTTACCTCCAGCAACATCCTGACTCCTGATACATTGCGTCCATCATACAGACCCCTGTCTCTCCTACCTCCAGCCACATCCTGACTCCTGATACATTGCGTCCATCATACAGTCCCCTGTCTCTCTTACCTCCAGCCACATCCTGACTCCTGATACATTGCGTCCATCATACAGTCCCCTGTCTCTCTTACCTCCAGCCACATCCTGGCTCCTGCCACATTGCGTCCATCATACAGTCCGCTGTCTCTCCTAGCTCCAGCCACATGCTGACTCCTGATACATTGCGTCCATCATACAGTCCTCTGTCTCTCTTACCTCCTGCCACATCATGGCTCCTGATACATTGCGTCCATCATACAGTCCGCTGTCTCTCCTACCTCCAGCCACATCCTTACTTTTGATACATTGCGTCCATCATACAGTCCCCTGTCTCTCTTACCTCCATCCACATGCTGACTCCTGATACATTGCGTCCATCATACAGTCCGTTGTCTCTCCTACCTCCAGCCACATCCTGACTCCTGATACATTGCGTCCATCACACAGTCCGCTGTCTCTCTTAACTCCAGCCACATCCTGACTCCTGATACATTGCGTCCATCATACAGTCAGCTGTCTCTCTTACCTCCAGCCACATCCTGACTCCTGATACATTGCGTCCACCATACAGTCCCCTGTCTCTCCTACATCCAACCACATCCTGGCTCCTGATACAATGCGTGCACCATACTGTCCTCTGTTTCGCCTACCTCCAGCCACATCCTGACTCCTGATACAATGCGTCCATCATACAGTCCTCTGTATCCACTACCTCCAGCCACATGCTGGCTCTTTAAACATTGCGTCCATCATACATTCCTCTGTCTATCCTACGTCCAGCCACACCCTTGCTCCTTATACATTGCGTCCACCATACTGTCCTCAGTTGCTCCTACCTCCAGCCACATCCTGACTCCTGATACATTGCATCCATCATACAGTCCTCTGTCTCCCCTACCTCTAGCCACATCCTGGCTCTTTACACATTGCGTCCATCATACAGTCCTCTGTCTTTCCTACTTCCAGCCACACCTTTGTTCCTTATACATTGCGTCCACCATATTGTCCTCTGTATCTCCTACCTCCAGCCACATCCTGACTCCTGATACATTGCGTCTATCATACAGTCCTCTGTCTTTCCTACGTCCAGCCACACCCTTGCTCCTTATACATTGCGTCCACCATACTGTCCTCAGTTGCTCCTACATCCAGCCACATCCAGACTCCTGATACAGTGCATCCATCATACAGTCCTCTGTCTTCCCTACCTCTAGCCACATCCTGGCTCTTTAGACATTGTGTTCATCATACAGTCCTCTGTCTTTCCTACCTCCAGCCAAACCCTTGCTCCTTATACATTGCATCCACCATACTGTCCTCAGTTGCTCCTACCTCCAGCCACATCCTGGCGCCTCATACATTGCATCCATCATACAGTCCTCTGTCTCCCCTACCTCTAGCCACATCCTTGCTCTTTACACATTGCGTCCATCATACAGTCCTCTGTCTTTCCTACCTCAAGCCACACCCTTGCTCCTTATACATTGCGTCCACCATATTGTCCTCTGTATCTCCTACCTGCAGCCACATCCTGACTTCTGATACATTGCGTCCATCATACAGTCCTCTCTCTCCCCTACCTCTAGCCACATCCTGGCTCTTAACACATTGTGTTCATCATACAGTCCTCTGTCTTTCCTACCTCCAGCCAAACCCTTGCTCCTTATACATTGCATCCACCATACTGTCCTCAGTTGCTCCTATCTCCATCCACATCCTGGCGCCTGATACATTGCATCCATCATACAGTCCTCTGTCTTTCCTACCTCCAGCTACACCCTTTATCCTTATACATTGCGTCCACCATACTGTACTCAGTTGCTCCTACCGCCAGCCCCATCCTGGCTCCTTATACATTTCCTCCACCATACTGTCCTCTGCTGCTCCTACTTCCAGCCACACCCTGGCTGCCGATACATTGCGTCCATCATACAGTCCTCTGTCTTTCCTACCTCCAGCCGCATCCTGACTCTTCATACAGTGCATCCATCATACAGGCTCCGTCTACCCTACCTCCAGCCACATCCTGGCTCCTGATACATTGCGTCCACCATATTGTCCTCTGTTTCCCCTACCTCCAACCACATCCCTGCTCCTTACACATTGCCTCCACCATGAAGTCCTCTGTCTCTCTCCTACCTCCAGCCACATCCTGGCTCCTGATACATTGCGTCCACCATACTGTCCTCTGTCTCTCCTACGTACAACCACATCACGGCTCCTGATACATTGCCCCCGCCATACAGTCCTCTATCTCTCCTACCTCCAACCACATCCTGGCTCCTTACACGCTGCTTCCACCACACAGTCCTCTGTCTCCCCGACAACCAGCCACATTCTGGCTCCTTAAACACTGCCTCTGCCGCATTGTGGCTCTTGATACATTGCGTCCCCCATAATGTCATCTGTCTCTCCTACCTCCAACCACATCCTGACTCCTGATACGTTGCGTCCACCATATTATACTGTCCTCTGTCTCTCCTACCTCCAGCCACATTCTAGCTCATGTACATAAATGTATACTGAGACGATGAGAAACAGCAAGACAGCTTCGAGACAGTGTCATAAAATAAATGTACAGTCTGCATCTCCAGCACACAGCTGTAAGATATAGTCACTACAACTCCAGTCCACAATTAGAATACACAGTTACTGCTAGAATACATGGCCAGTGCACCCTCAGTACACATCTAGAATATATAGTCACTACACACTCTGTAAACAACTAAAATACAAAATTGTCACAGTATCTCCAGTACATAGCTATAATGCATTGTCCCTACAACTCCAGTACACGATTAGAATACACAGTTACTACTCAACCAGGACACAGCTGGAATACATGGTAGCTGCTGTATCTCCAGCACACAGCTGTAAGATGTAGTCACTACAACTCCAGTACACAAATATAATACACAGTTACTGCTAGAATACATGGCCAGTGCACCCTCAGTACACATCTAGAATATATAGTCATTACACACTCTGTACACAGCTAAAATAAAAAAAAATCACAGTATATCCAGTATATAGCTATACTGCATTGTCACTACAACTTCAGTACAAGATTAGAATACACAGTTACTGCTCACCCAGGACACAGCTAGAAATACATGGTCTCTGCACCCTCAGTGCATAACTGGAACACACAGTCACTACACCCTCAGTACATTCCACAGAGACAGAGACCTGTGGCAGCTAGAATGTGTGTGTAGTGACTATATTTTATATTCTAGATGTGTACTGAGGGTGCCCTGGCCATGTATTCTAGCAGTAACTGTGTATTATCTTTGTGTACTGGAGTTGTAGTGACTATATCTTACAGCTGTGTGCTGGAGATACAGCAGAGACCATGTATTCGAGCTGTGTCCTGGGTAAGCAGTAACTGTGTATTCTAATCGTGTACTGGAGTTGTAGTGACAATGCATTATAGCTATGTACTGGAGATACTGTGAATATTTTGTATTTTAGCTGTGTACAGAGTGTGTAGTGACTATATATTCTAGATGTGTACTGAGGAGGTACTGGCCATGTATTCTAACAGTAACTATATGTTCTAAATGTGTACTGGAGTTGTAGTGACTATATCTTACAGCTGTGTGCTGGAAATACAGCAGCGACCATGTATTCGAGCTGTGTCCTCTGTGAGCAGTAACTGTTTATTCTAATCGTGTACTGGAGTTGTAGTGACAATGCATTATAGCTATGTACTGGAGATACTGTGAATATTTTGTATTTTAGCTGTGTACAGAGCGTGTAGTGACTATATATTCTAGATGTGTACTGAGGGTGCACTGGCCATGTATTCTAGCAGTAACTGTGTATTATATTTGTGTACTGGAGTTGTAGTGACTACATCTTACAGCTGTGTGCTGGAGATACAGCAGGGACCATGTATTCGAGCTGTGTCCTCCATGAACAGTAACTGTTTATTCTAATCGTGTACTGGAGTTGTAGTGACAATGCATTATAGCTATGTACTGGAGATATTGTGAATATTTTGTATTTTAGCTGTGTACAGAGTGAGTAGTGGCTATATATTCTAGATGTGTACTGAGGGTGCACTGGCCATGTATTCTAGCAGTAACTGTGTATTATATTTGTGTACTGGAGTTGTAGTGACTATATCTTACAGCTGTTTGCTGGAGATACAGCAGCGATCATGTATTCCAGCTGTGTCCTCGGTGAGCAGTAACTGTGTATTCTAATCATGCACTGGAGTTGTAGTGCCAATGCATTATAGCTATGTACTGGAGATATTGTGAATATTTTGTATTTTAGCTGTGTACAGAGTGAGTAGTGGCTATATATTCTAGATGTGTACTGAGGGTGCACTGGCCATGTATTCTAACAGTAACTGTTTATTCTAATTTTGTACTGGAGTTGTAGTGACTATATCTTACAGCTGTGTGCTGGAGATACAGCAGTGACCATGTATTCGAACTGTGTCCTGGTTGAGCAGTAACTGTGTATTCTAATCGTGTACTGGAGTTGTAGGGACAATGCATTATAGCTATGTACTGGAGATACTGTGACAATTTTGTATTTTAGCTCTGTACAGAGTGTGTAGTGACTATATTTTCTAGATGTGTATTGAGGGTGCACTGGCCATGTATTCTAGCAGTAATTGTGTATTCTAATTGTGGACTGGAGTTGTAGTGACTATATCTTACAGCTGTGTGCTGGAGATGCAGACTGTACATTTATTTTATGACACTGTCTCGAAGCTGTCTTGCTGTTTCTCATCGTCTCAGTATACATTTATGTACATGAGCTAGAATGTGGCTGGAGGTAGGAGAGACAGAGGACAGTATAATATGGTGGACGCAACGTATCAGGAGTCAGGATGTGGTTGGAGGTAGGAGAGACAGATGACATTATGGGGGACGCAATGTATCAAGAGCCACAATGCGGCAGAGACAGTGTTTAAGGAGCCAGAATGTGGCTGGTTGTAGGGGAGACTGTGTGGTGGAAGCAGTGTGTAAGGAGCCAGGATGTGGTTGGAGGTAGGAAAGATAGAGGACTGTATGGCGGGGGCAATGTATCAGGAGCCGTGATGTGGTTGTACGTAGGAGAGACAGAGGACAGTATGGTGGACGCAATGTATCAGGAGCCAGGATATGGCTGGAGGTCGGAGAGAGACAGAGGACTTCATGCTGGAGGCAATGTGTAAGGAGCAGGGATGTGGTTGGAGGTAGAGGCAACAGAGGACAGTATGGTGGACGCAATGTATCAGGAGCCAGGATGTGGCTGTAGGTAGGGGAGACGGAGCCTGTATGATGGATGCACTGTATCAGGAGTCAGGATGCGGCTAGAGGTAGGAAATACATAGGACTGTATGATGGACGCAATGTTTCGGCAGCCAGGATGTGGCTGGAAGCAGGAGCAGCAGAGGACAGTATAGTGGAGGAAATGTATAAGGAGCCAGGATGTGGCTGGCGGTAGGAGCAACTGAGTACAGTATGGTGGACGCAATGTATAAGGATAAAGGGTGTAGCTGGAGGTAGGAAAGACAGAGGACTGTATGATGGATGCAATGTATCAGGCGCCAGGATGTGCCTGGAAGTAGGAGCAACTGAGGACAGTATGGTGGATGCAATGTATAAGGAGGAAGGGTTTGGCTGGAGGAAGGAAAGACAGAGGACTGTATGATGAAAACAATGTGTAAAGAGCCAGGATGTGGCTAGAGGTAGGGGAGAGAGAGGACTGTATGATGGATGCAATGTATCAGGAGTCAGGATGTGGCTGTAGGTAGGAGATACAGAGGACAATATGATGTACGCAATGTATAAGGAGCAAGGGTGTGGTTGGAGGTAGGAAAGACAGAGGACTGTATGATGGACGCAATGTGTAAAGAGCCAGGATGTGGTTGGAGGTAGGGGATACAGAGGACTGTATGATGGATGCATTATATCAGGAGTCAGGATGTGGCTGCAGGTAGGCGAAACAGAGGACAGTATGGTGCACGCATTGTATCAGGAGCCAGGATGTGGTTGGAGGTAGGAGAGACAGGGGACTGTATGGTGGATGCAATGTATGAGGAGCAAGTTTGTGGCAGGAGAAAGACAGAGGACTCTATGATGGACGAAATGTGTAAAGAGCCAGGATGTCGCTGGAGGTAGGGGAGACAGAGGACTGTATGATGGAAGCAATGTATCAGCATGTGGCTGGAGGTAGGAGAGACAGCGGACTGTATGATGGACGCAATGTGGCAGGAGCCAGGATGTGGCTGGAGGTAAGAGAGACAGGGGACTGTATGATGGACGCAATGTATCAGGAGTCAGGATGTGGCTGGAGGTAGGAACAACAGAGGATAGTATGGTGGAGGCAATGTGTGTGGCTGGAGGTAGGAAAGACAGAGGATTGTATAACTGACGCAACGTGTAAAGAGTCAGGATGTGGCTGGAGGTAGGGAAGACAGAGGACTCTTTGATGGACGCAATGTATCAGGCGCCAGGATGTGGTTGGAGGTAGAAGCAACTGAGGACAGTAGGTGGACGCAATGTATAAGGAGCAAGGGTGTGGCTGGAGGTAGGAAAGACAGTGGACTCTATGATGGACGCAATGTATCAGGCGCCAGGATGTGGTTGGAGGTAGAAGCAACTGAAGACAGTTGGTGGACGCAATGTATAAGGAGCAAGGGTGTGGCTGGAGGTAGGAAAAACAGAGGACTGTATGATGGACGCAATGTGTAAAGAGCCAGTATGTGGCTGGAGGTAGGGGAGACAGAGGGGTGAGGGTGGAGTTAGGAAAGACAGGGGACTGTATGGTGGACGCGATGTATAAAGGAGCCAGGATGTGGTTGGAAGTAGGAGAGATAGTGGACTGTATGTTGGACGCAATGTGTCAGGAGCCAGAATATGGCTGGAGGTAGGAAAGGCAGAGGACTGTATGGCGGAGGCAGTATGGAAGGAGCAGGGATGTGGCTGGAGGAAGGGGAGACAGAGGACACTATGGTGGTCGCAATGTATCAGGAGCGAGGATGTGGCTGGAGGTAAGGGAGACCGGGGACTGTATGGCGGAAGCAGTGTGTAAGGAGCAGGGATGTGGCTGGAGGAAGGGGAGACAGAGGACACTATGGTGGTCGCAATGTATCAGGAGCGAGGATGTGGCTGGAGGTAAGGGAGACCGGGGACTGTATGGCGGAAGCAGTGTGTAAGGAGCCGGGATGTGGCTGGAGGAAGGGGAGACAGAGGACAGTATGGTGGACGCAATGTATCAGGAGCCAGGATGTGGCTGGAGGTAGGAGAGACAGAGGACTGTATGATGGACGCAATGTGTCAGGAGCCAGGATATGGCTGGAGATAGGAAAGACAGAGGACTGTATGGCGGAGGCAGTGTGTAAGGAGCAGGGATGTGGCTGGAGGAAGGGGAGACAGAGGACAGTATGGTGGACGCAATGTATCAGGAGCCAGGATGTGGTTGGAGGTAGGAGAGACAGAGGACTGTATGATGGACGCAATGTGTCAGGAGCCAGGATATGGCTGGAGGTAGGAAAGACAGAGGACTGTATGGCGGAGGCAGTGTGTAAGGAGCAGGGATGTGGCTGGAGGAAGGGGAGACAAAGGACAGTATGGTGGACGCAATATATCAGGAGCCAGGATGTGACTGGAGTTAAGGGAGACAGGGGACTGTATGATGGACCCAATGTGTCAGGAGCCAGGATGTGGCTGGAGGTAGGAAAGACAGAGGACTGTATGATGGACGCAATGTGTAAAGAGCTAGGATGTGGCTGGAGGTAGGGGAGACAGAGGACTGTATGATGGACGCAATGTATCGGGAGCCAGTATGTGGCTGGAAGTAGGAGCAACATATATATATATATATATATATATATATATATATATATATATATATATATATATATATATATATATATATATATATATATATATATATATATATATATATATATATATATAAATCAATTAAGGCAACAGGATGTTGCCTTAATTGCACGCAGTATGTAGTGAATGCATCTTTATTATTCATCTTTTATTAAAGCGCAGTGTCACTGCACACAGTGCGGAAGTCCAGACAGGTTTAATATTGGTAATAGTTTGGCTCGCCTGGTCAATCAGAATATAAGGGGTCTGTGAGTAACACGATCCGTATGAAACTAAAGTCTCGTTCTTTTTATAACTCGGTGAACGAACAAACACACTACACAACATATGTGCGCTGGGTAAATTGTAAGAATTATGGGTAAATTGTAGGAATTATGGCTAAACTGTAGGAGTTATGGGTAAAGTGTAAGAGCGCACTATTTTAAAATATTGACATATAACGAACATATGCGTATGGCAAGAGACTTTAGAGTCCTCTGTCTAACGTTTGTGGACGATATTGTGTAATTATTTTCAAATATTTAATAAAAATGTCCTTGTACTCTTATTCAATAGGAGAATTATGGGTAAATTGTAGGAATTATGGGTAAACTGTAGGAGTTATGGATAAAGTGTAAGAGCGCATTTTTTTTTTTTTTTACATATAAAGAAAATATAGTACGATATCGTGTTTTTTTTTTTTGTTTTTTTTTTTTTTTAGTTTCTCGTCTCCACGTTAGTTCCTTTGATCTCAGTTATTAATGACCCTGTTAATGATAATAGCAAGAGACTTCAGAGTCCTCTGTCTAACGTTTGTGGACAATATTGCGTAGCTTTTGTATTGCTTCGTTGTAACGCCTTGCCAATGAGAACTTTTATCAACGTATTCGGCACCGATCTAGTTGCTAACGATTGCCGCGTGTTTGATTGGCTTAAACAGATGCGACAAGGTAGACTGTACTATCACACTTCGTACATGGCGTGATGGTCAAAATCCGCAAATCGCCTCATCGTCTTCCTCGAGCCTCTGGCGAGGTGGAGACACCCCTAAGCTCGCGACCTCTGGCGTGATGGTCAACATCCGCAAGTCGCCTCATCTTCATCATCATAGTTATCGTGATATTACACGCTACCCATATTGTATCGCCATGCTGCTGCTGCTGCTTGTTCAATAAAAATACGTGTGCACTCGTACGATATCGTGTTCTGTTCGTTTCTCGTCTCCTCCTTAGGTCCTTTGATCTCAGTTATTAATGACCCCTGTTCACTTACTCTTTCATCTCAGTTATTAATTACCTGTTATTAATTACCCTGTTAATGACCACTGTTAACGGACAGTCGTTCCTATGTCCACTATCGATGGCTACTGGTTATCTTTCGGTACTCATATAGCCGCTAGGGGGCGCTGCGCACGGTTTGTGGTGATCCTACTACCGTCAGGAGGCGCTGTGATTGGCTGCGCGCGCAACCGGAAGTCGTTCAGACACATGGTTACCGGATTTGAGGTCTCAGAAACTTCCACTAACTACTCTGGTGGAAGAAACAGGATGTCTTCAGGAAATCGACGACATGTAAACACGCACATATCTGGATTTTCGCTGACGCCAGTTTTCAACGCAAGTATACAATGGATACATTACACAAGCAAGGACGAACGGACGCATGGAGGCGCGAACGTACCAACGCACGCAAAATCGCACACAAGAACGCACACGCACGCGCGCGCGCGTCAACACACACACACCGTCTTGTCATCACTATAATTGTCTATGCTAATCGCAGTAATTCGGATAGATAAATTGGCTATTGTCGAACGATTAGCTGGTTACTTCCCCTCTTTGTGCGTTCAGAAGAGTTTAAAATATTAAAACCCAAAGTAGTAAATGAAAGTACAAAGATAAGAAAATTACAGTTGTTTTAGTTTTTATGGTTCAACA
>OY759262.1:35168803-35178803 GCA_963662155.1 Lamellibrachia columna
AGTAATCATCCCTATGGGGCCGCCGGGCACGCATAGTAAATTATGAGGGAACATACATTCAAGGTCACAAACTACTTGATAGTATTTATATCAACAATGCTTTTCAGACATTACGTCACGTGATTGATATTGTGATGAACTTAGTTACGTCATAGTTGGAAAGCATGTTGCTTTTGACCCAAAACAAACACAAAGTAGGTTTGTCTTGGTATTGTAGCACCTTCAACGAGCTTACACAATGCAATCAAATGTCTAAATGGTAGATGTTAATTTCTACAGTAACCTAATAATTATCAAACATCGATAGTTCAGAAAGCATGTCAAAAGTGAGGTATGTTTAAGAACAACAACAAGCATACTATTAAAGGTAAGTTTTCACACTAAGATTATGCTAATCATTGTGAAATTACGTCTGGGTTTAACTGATAATAATAAATAGAACAGATAATAATAGAGTTGGCATTTGCTTCTATTGATTTTTTAAGTTTTTTGGTGAAATTACATCTGTGTATAACTGATAATAATAAATAGTACAGATAATAGTAGAGTTGGCTGTTGCTTTTATTGATTTTTAAAGTTTTTTTCTAATAATGGTGTTATTTTATTTGTGTTGAAGTTAAACAAAATTTCGCCCTCTAAAATACAACAATAATCGAATGGAGAGATTTCAATATTTCAGAAAAATTCTGAAAATGCTAACTGTGTACACTTACGCCATAAACAGGAATGCTAATGAAGGACTGTAGTTGATATTAATATGTGCCAGGAGAAGGAGTGTTATTAAACAACTGTAGCTATTCTGTTTTTGCCAATCCTTCGAGATGGCGTAACTGTTTTGGTCCAGGGTGATAATTCAATTACATAGCCTCGATTATCCAGGATCCGCACTGTGGCGCCACCGTGCATAGCCTCGTTTATCTAGGCTTCGCGCTGTGGCGCCACTGTGCCTAGTCTCGATTGGGTAAGACAAACATGCCATTTCGGCGTCCTTTCGCTCAGTGGTTCGACGTTGCAAAATAAAAACTGCACAAACACAAACGCGAGCACGCACACACAAAGACACGCACAAACGCGTCAGCCCACGAGCGCACACACATACACATTTGTGTTCCAAACCATCGTCCGACCAGTGTAGTTAATAAACTACAATACATATGTCGCCATTAACACCGGTTCAACATTCCAAAAGAGTTCACGCGATAACGCCCACCAGATTTATTAAAATATAATACGGACAACGCTGGTGGAAGGAACAGTTAGCAGATATCATCAGGAAATCGACGGCATGTAAACACGCACAGATCTGGTAAGAACTGGATTTTCGTTGACGCCTGTTTTCAACGCAAATATACGTTACGCACGTACGGACGCACGCATGAACGCGCGAATGTACGAACGCACATAAAAATCGCGCGCAAGAAGGCACACACACAAACATACACACCACCTTGTCTTTATTCAAATTGTCGATTGCACTAATTCGGATCGATAAATGTGCTATTGTCGAACTATTAGCTATTTATTTCCCCTCTGCCTGTACTCGACGTTATGTAAATGTAAGTCGTTCAGAAGATTTTAAAAGATTAACGCCCAAAGTAGTAAGCTTGAGTACAAGGACAAGGAAATTAGTTTGTTTTTATTGTTCAACACTGTCAAATTAAAGAAATGTAATATATACACATACTTATATGCACTATATGAGCAAGTGATTTCATCCAACTATTTCCTAATATATATGTATATATATATATATATATATATATATATATATATATATATATATATATATATATATATATATATATATATATATATATATATATATATATATATATATATATATATATATATATATATATATATATATATATATATATATATATATATATATATATATATATATATATATATATATATATATATATATGATATATATTATTGTTATATATCATATTATTTTGTAGCACGTGTGATTTAATCTACCTGACGATGTGACTTCAATTTGGCGTTTGCTATCAATATGTCGATGGGTGCATTCTTTATAATTACCCCATTTGTCAAAAGCTTCCACCTTCCGCTTGCGCCAACGTTCTTTCAACGCGAACTTCAGAAACTTGTCACTGGCATCCGTGCTGACGGCATTGAAAATTCTGCGAGCAACATCACGGAGTCAACTCTTCAAAGTGTGCGTCAGAACGACGTCAGTGTGTTGAGAGTACTTAACTGTAGCAGATAGCGGCAACAACAGCAGCAGCAGTGTACGTTAGCGAAAACAACACCGGACAAGATCGTTACAGCAAGACAAGAGGAAGTGACAACAAAGGAAAGTGACAATGAGAC
Organism: Lamellibrachia columna; assembly: GCA_963662155.1. Classification (NCBI taxonomy): domain Eukaryota; kingdom Metazoa; phylum Annelida; class Polychaeta; order Sabellida; family Siboglinidae; genus Lamellibrachia; species Lamellibrachia columna. Next base: position 35,171,144 of record OY759262.1, read on the forward strand.
CGCGAGAAGGGAATGATAAATAGGCAAGAGGAGGTGACAACAAGACAGGAGGAAGTGCCTGGGTGCTCAATGCAGTTGTTTGCTCGATACACATAATACATCAGTTAAAGTGGCAATGTTGTATTGCGCTTCGCATCCATTGGCCGATTGAATTTTGGCGCGTCATAGGTATACACATTGGAAGATAGATCAACAAAAAATCAAACCAGCTTCACCTGGCTTCTGGGTTAGATAAAATAAATATTACTCCTATGTCATTTTCGTTGTAGTTCTACCCAGTACAGCACCCCCATTTCATGTTCTTCGTCCATGTTTCCATGTCCTATGTGTATACATTTACACTTCCCAAAATGTAATAATATTTGCCATTTTTCTGACCATTTAACTAATTTCTCTAGATCATCCTGTAATTGTTTTATCTGTATCAATAGTAACATTTCTGAATAGTTTTGTTTAATCTGCAAATTTGAGTACGTTGCTAGATCTGTCATCTTCCAAATCATTTATATATATTAAAAAAGTATAGGGCCTAATACTGATCCCTGTGGTACCCCACTCAAAACAGATTTCCATTTTAAAATCTCACCATCTACTATTACTCTCTGTTTTCTGTGTGTAAGCCACTTATATTGCCCTCAAATTTAGGAAATGGAACTGAAGGTGAGCTGATATTTTCTGTGGTAAAAACTGAGCTGAAATACTCATTCAAGACCTGTTCCATTTGAAACCCGTCTGCAATTATGTTTCCCCTGTTGTTTTCCATTGGCCCGACTTCATCTCGAACTTTCTGTGTACTTCTTACATAAGCATAGAAACTCTTGCTCTTATTTTTTATATTACCTGCCATTTTTTTCAAAGGTTCTTTTAGATTTGTTGTAGCTAGGTTAAGTGCCTCTTTGTAATTTGCATAGTACTCATCCTTTCTGGTACGCCCATAAACCCTCCACATAGTTTGCTTAAACACTATTTTTCGAATAGCTTATTTTGACAAGTGTTTTTTTTCTAGACCGTTTTCCTTGTTTTTTCAAGGGAACACATCTATCGATGATACTCTCACTTTTATATTTTACAATATTGCAACATTCAATTGCGGTCTTACTCATCAGCATGGTATTCCAATCTAGCTTTGCTAAGTATTTTGTCATATCTTTGTATTAACCTATGTGGAAGTTTCTCCTATACGTTTTTATTTTTACTTTCTGATTTTATATCGATATTAAAATGTATTTGATTGTGGTCAGTGTTACCCAATGGTTCATGTATTTTTACATTGTCCACTAATTATTTTTGCAATGATAAAACTATATCTAATACATTTTCTCCACTGGTTGGTTCTAGCACGTGCTGAGTAAGGAAGCTCTCCATAATTAAAAATAGAAATTGTTGGTCTTCACTACCTGTACTCTCTAGATATTTTCATTGTATATGTCCATTGTTAAAATCTCCCATTATGATACATTCACCTTTACTAACTTCCTTTATAGCGTTTTCTATTTTTGTGTTATCTTCTTCTTTTAAGTTTGGACTTCGGTAAACTAATTCAATAATTAATTTTGAATTTCCTTAAACTATTTTGCACCAAACAGCTTCATCGTAATCTGCTTCGCTTTCAAATTTGATTTCATAAGCTTGAATAGATTCTTTAACATATAAAATAACTCCCCCTCCCCTTCTTCCTATTCGTGGTCGTCGACGCCCGTGTCGCTGCCTGTATTATATGAATTGGTGACATCAATATAGCTTCTGGTACTGCGAATAATATGGGTACATCATCCTCTTTCAAAGAGATTTTAGCACATGATAACCCTCGACTGCACCTTCTCTGGTCCGGATCGCAGTCGAAACAAGTTTTCTTGAAGCGAGCAAAGCCGGCTGTGCTTCGTCGGCTCGATTCTTGCTTGTTTAAACAAACTTGGCCCCGTAGGGAACTTATATTAACATGTTACATTATTCTTACATATGTTTGCATTACAATCAAATGCCGCACAATACACCATTATGTCGCTCGCTTCTAAACAACCTCTATCGCTGTCAACAGAACGGTGAATGAATGGAAAATCTCGTACTTTCGTTGCACTTCCTTATCATCACTGATGTCATGTTGAAGTTTACCGATATGTATAATCGAGGCAGACCGGTAGAACAGAGTATTATTTGAAATTATTAATTAATGGAATTGTAATGAATTTTTTTAGGGTTGCGGAAAATAGAAATATACTACAATATTACCTTTGAAGTGTTGTTATTGTTGTTGTTGTTGTAGTTGTTTTTGTTATAGTGTTCGTTCTCGATATGTATTATGTCCCGAGTGGACGTTGTAAGGCTTTAAGCTTGATATAGTCATGTGTATCAACTGTGTGTTGCATCAGACATAACATCACGTTTGTGTATGCTATTGAAATGAGGAAATGTCAAACTAGTATGAGATTTAAAACAACAAGGTCAATAAGTAATACATTAAGTTACCACAAACCAATATGTTTTTATTACATATAATAAACACGTGTGTGAAATATGCACTGCTAATTTTATTGTTATTATATATCGTATATTAATCAAATATAACTACTAATGCGTTCAAAAAATATGAAATTAATGTTACAAATACACACTAATATTCTTAACTATAGAACATGCGTACCATTTAGCAAGCAACATTGTTATTGGTCATTGCTCACAACTGATAGGATACCAAGTTGTGTAATGTTTGTAAGTATGTGAATATTGAGAATAAACCCACAAGGAACTGCCGACGTTGACTCTGCAAAGGCAGCTGACTCTGAGAATAGACGACAACGTGCGCATGTCCGCTTGCGTTGGCAGACTAAAACAAGACAACTACAGCCATCCATGTGTCAACACTGCGGACTTTCCGTGGCTGAACTTATCGAGCTAACATCACATGAACGAGCCTGTGCTTGTCGACTCGAGATCGCATAAAGAAACTAAATTAGCGATGCATGCCATGCTCGAAAAAAAGAAATCCGCCTAAGTAGAAGATGATTAATACAACTTCATAAACAGTTGTTGGATAAATATTTTGTCACTGTTGTCAACTAACCAGTTCTCAGTCATCGTGGCCACACACTTGGCCTTGTTTGGTTCTCAAACTAGACCTATGTAATAGCTTGTTTCGCAGACTTCTCGGCGATGTGGGTGTAATAGGCCGGTTTCTGAACACGGCCGTGCTTCTGGGAGTCGCCGTGGATCGAGTGAGCACAGACTTCGCCGAGTACGCCATTCAGTAAGTTCGAGAACTCTTCCAACCGGTGCGGGTAGCAGGACAGACGAAATTGGTATTTTCTACAACAGGAATCAGCGTTAAAAAATCGACTACTAATTATTAACATCAGCCTAGCTTACGGGTAGGTCTAATGTACAGAAACGTTGAATACAATTACTAGGGGTGACAGTGATTGCTAGGTGGCCACGGGAACAGACACATAGGGTCACAAACTAGTTTATATTATACATATCAACAATGCTTTTTAGATATTACGTCACGTGATCGCTAAGGTGAAGAGCTTTGTTACGTCACAGTTGGAAAGCTTGTTGCTTTTGACAAAAACTCACATAGTATGTTTTTCTTGGTAGTTTAGTACATTCAAAGAGTTTACTTATTGCAGTCAAATGTCTAGATGGTAAAATGTGAATTTCTACCAGTAACCTAATCATTATCAAACATTACTATTTCAGAAAGCATGTTGAAAATAAGGCAGGTTTAAGAACAGCAACAAGCATTTTATTAAAGGTCAGTTTTCACACTAAGAATATGCTAATAATTTAGAAAATACGCCTATTTTAACTAATAAAAATAAATAGAACTGATAATAATAAGGTTGGCAGTTGCTTATATTGATTTATGATATCTTATAATGGTGTTTTTTTTATTTGTATTGAATTTGAACCATTTGTCAACTTGTAAAATACAACAATAATCGAATGGTGAGATTTCTATATTTTAGAAAAATTCTGAAATGCAAACTGTGTATTTCGTACACTTGCACCTTAAACAGGAATGCTAATGAAGTGCTATAATGGATATTAACCTGTGCCAGGAGAAGGAGTGTCATTAAACAACTGTAGTTATACTGTTTCTGCGAAACCTTCAAGATGGCGTAAATGTTTTGGCCCAGGGTAAGTCCACAATTTTGATTGGCTGATAGTGAAAATTTCATAGCCCCTATTATCCAGGTTCCTCGCAGTGGCGCCACCGTTTGTCGCAAACATCTTCGCTTGGATGCAGAGTGGGGTTTCATTGTGATGAAAAATTTGCCAATTACGATGTCATCCGGGCATTTAACTAATAAAAAAATAAGAGGTAACTTTTATAAGTTGATACGATACAATTCGAATTAACTTTAAATTTTATTATATTGACGCATAATTTTATTATGTCCGACTAAATAGTTAAATCAGGCAACACAAATTTAGTGTAGCTTCTCAATAAAGACGCTGATTGCCTAATGGCGCTTCAATGGAACGCCTACACAAAATGGAGTAGTGAAAGTACTAAACAACAACGCCTTTGCTGCCAGACTCTCTTATCGGAGGACTCACAATTTCAGGAATGTTTCTAGCCTCTAGCGGAAACTAACTGAGAACAACATGGATTGGTAACTATGTGTGTATTATGATTGAGTGTTATTTCGTTGACAGGGAGAGCGTGGTTTTAGAAGCGAAACATGTCTACATCCATGTCGTAACACTAATAAGAGATAGTTGTTTATCCATAGAAAGGGTTCCAGGAAAATAAAACCCCATGACCAGAGCTTCCGGTTGTACGCTGCACCTACCCTTCCTTCGGAAGACCCTTTCTAGTTCCGTTATTGAACTTCGGGAGGTCGATAATGTAGTCGAAGGTAGTCAGAGTCGGACGGCAGTTCACGTACAAATTAGACACCTTGATGTCTTTTTTGCAATCGCTCTGTGTGCAATAAGAACTTCATACACGTTTCTAGAATAAATTAAAACTGTCGTTTGTTGACTATGACAATTGTGCCTTTGAGGTTGCCATACAAAATTGTCTAGGTTGTAAATATAATAATGTGACATGTTGAAATATTTCAAAACTGTTTGTGCCTGTACGACTGGGGGGCGGGAAAAATATTACAGCAATATATGTGGTGACATGTTTTACATAAATGTCGATTGCTTTCTACTTTGGTTAAATATATTACCTATTATTTCTGATAATTAATTATACACACTAATACCATTTCTGCTAATTGAAAGTGAACATTTTGGTAAGTACAAAGATGTCTGTTTGAAATTAGGTGCCAGAAATGTTATAAACCGCAACCGCTAGAAACTCGTATCCTACGCATACTCTTCCTGCTTTTTCTGTGGTCTTTATTTTATGTAATCAACATTACGATGTCCTATAAACTGTCACTTCCGTGCAATAAATGTACAACAACACACTCACAACGTTGTATATATCCTTAGCCGGAGCTTTGCCGTTGGTCAGAATGTCATCGAAGTTGCGATGGTCAATGACGAGGATTCCTCCCGGCTTGATCATGTCCCGGAAGTTGGAAAGCGCCACCTTCTGGTAGTGCAGTGAACCTTCTAAGTCGGGCAGGTTGGAGAACGAGTTGCCCAAACACAGCACGGCGTCGAACCCTCCCTAGGGCACACCATAAACGTCGTTGAGGTCATCCGAGAGAGACAACCAGTTCGCTTCTTCTATTACTGAAACACCATGGGTTTTTTTACTAGCAAACTACCACCTACCCATAATTACATTTTGGGTCAGAGATATACTCCGTTTCGCTCAGTGTCTCGACGTTGCACGCGCACACACACGCTCGCGCGCGCTCATTACCGCTCACACACACAGGCACTCACTAACGCACGAGCCCAAGAACGCGCACACATGCACATTTGTGTTCCAAACCTTCGTCCTACCAGTGTAGTTAATAAACTACAATAAAACAGATGTCACCATTAAGACCGGGTCAACATTCTAAGAGAGTTAACGCAGTGGTCACCCAGTACAGCGATAAAGCCTCACCAGATTTATTCAAATATAAACTGGCCAACACTGGTGGAAGAAACAGTTAGCGGATGTCTCCAGAAAATCGACCACATGTAAACACGCACAGATCTGGATTTTCGCTGACGCCAGTTTTCAACGCAAATATAAAATGGATGCATTACACACGCACGGACGGACAGACGGACGCATGAAGGCGCGAACGTACGAACGCATGCAAAATTGCACGCAAGGACGCACGCGCACGCGCACGCGCACGCGCGCGCGCACACACACACACACACACACCGCCTTGTCTTCACTATAATTGTCCATGCTAATCGCACTAATTTGGATCGATAAATTGGCTATTGCCGAACGATTAGCTGGTTATTTCCCCTCTGTGTACGCGAGATGTTACGTCAATGTAAGTCGTTCAGAAGAGTTTAAAAGATTAACACCCAAAGTAGTAAGTAACACCCAAAATAGTAAGCGTAAGTTCAAGGTCAAGGATATTAGTTGTTTTAGTTTGGATGGTTCAACATTGTCAGCTAAAAAAATTAACCATATTTAAACATATTTAATTGGACTGTATGAGCTAGTGATTTCATCCAACTATTCCCTAACACCTGATAATATGTATTTCGACTTTCCTGTTGTTTTCTAAAAGAGTCAAGTCCATTGGCGCATCAATTGGACAGCACGTGTTTAGTTCATGCACGTTTACTGTCATCACTTGTTTCCTAAACCGAAGCGTTGGCCTAGACGTGCATACCTCACACTCTCTCAAGTTTAACTATTTTTAACAAATTTCGATACATATTATTTTGAAGCACGTGTGATTTAATCTACCTAAAGATCTGACTTCAGTTTGGTGTTTGCTATGTCGATGGGTGCATTCTTTATAATTACCCAATTTGTCAAAAGCTTCCTCCTTTCGCCTGCGCCAACGCGTACTTGAGCATCTTGTCACTGGCATCCGTGCTGACGACGTTGAAACCTTCTTCGAGCAACATCACGGAGACAACTATACAAAGAATTCGTTAGAAGGACTTTAGTGTGTTGAGAGCACGTAACTGTAGCAGATAGCGGCAACAACAGCAACAGCAGCAGTGTGCGTTAGCAACAACGACACCGGACAACACGCAGCAATCCTGCTGGATGCCCTCGTAGAAACTCTCGTGAAACACCTTCACGTGGTTTAAGAGCGGGAATATTCTAGAACATGCAGCCTGTGTGTTCAATGCAGCTGTTTGCTTAACAAGTAACTTGTTAGTTAATGTGGCAATGATGTATTGCCCTCCATATGCCTTGGCCGATTGAATTTTGGTGCGTCATGGGTCTACACAATGGAAGATAAGTAATCAAAAACTCGAACCAACTTCACCTCCCTTTTGGATTAGATAAAATTAATCGAATACCAATCGTAAATAAAAATCTAGGCAATGTCATGGCAATAAAATATATAGATTTCATAAAACATATAATTAATTTGAGGTTTACAACAAAACCCTTATTTTTTAATTAACCAAGTTATGCTGTATTACATAATTATTACGGAGGGATGTAATAAGAATAATGAAGAACGTGGTACGTCTGCTATCTGAAATCCCGTCTTAGATATATACCACTTGGTGGTGATTATTTGTCTGCAACAAAGTATTATGTTACTGTACTACCGAA
>OY759262.1:35183803-35301303 GCA_963662155.1 Lamellibrachia columna
TTTTCTTGTGTGTTTCTACCTAGTACAGCATCCCCCATTTTATATTTTCGTCCATGCTTCCAAGTCCTATGTGTATGTATTTACATTTCATTTACAATTGAATAAAATTTGCCTTTTTTTCTGACCATATAACTAATTTATCTAGATCATCCTGTTAACGTTTTTTTATCTGTATCATTAGTAACCTTTCTGAACACTTTTGTGTCATCGGCAAATTTCAGTACTTTGCTAGATATGTCATGTTCCAAATAATTTATATATGTTAAAAACCGCATAGGGCTTAATACTGATCCCTGTTGTACCCCACTCAAAACAGATTTCCAGTTTGAAATCTCACCATCTTCCATTACTCCCTGTCTTGTGTGTGTAATCCACTTTTCTATCCAGTTGATTACATCATTACCTACGCCATGGCATTTTAATTGAAGTAACATTCTTTAATGTGGCACTTTATCAAAAGCTTGATGAAAATTTCAATATACAACACCCACTGGTTATCCGTCATCTACCCACTTTGTAATTTCTTCAAAAAAAACATAAAAGATTGGTCAGACATGACTTTGCTTTTAGGAACTCATGTTGAGATGTATTTATTAATTTATGTTTTACAAGGAATTCCACCATGTGGTCTCTAATTAATGTTTCGAGTAATTTACATACAACTGATGTTAAACTCACTGGTCTGTAATTGTTTGGCTTTTTCCTCCATCCCTTCTTACATAGCAACGCAATATTTGCCTCTTTCCATTCTGAAAGAACTATTCCTTCTTTTAGTGACAAGTTAAAATGTTCAAGTGGCGTACTAATTTGCTCAACAATTTCCTTATTCAGTTTTGGTGGTATCCCATCAACTCCAGGTGATTTATTATCTTTCATCTTCTTAATTTTCTTTGCTATCATTTCAGGAGTTACAAATAACTGCCATAAATGTTCTGATGTATTGCCCTCAAATTTATTAAATGGAACTGGAAGTGAGTTTATATCTTCTGTGGTAAAAACTTAGCCGAAATTCTTATTCAGGACCTCTGCCATTTGAAACCCGTCTGAAATAATGTTTCCCCTGTTGTTTTCCAGTGGTCCGACTTTATCTTGAACGTTCTGTTTACTCCTTACATAAGAATATAAATTCTAGCTGTAAATTTTTATATTACGTGCCAATTTTTTTTTCAAAGTTTCGTTTAGATTTTCTAATTTCATTTGTAGCTAGGTTAAGTGCCTCTATGTAAATTGCATAGTCTTCAACCTTTCTGGTACGCCTATAAAACTCCACCTAGTTCGCTTAAACATTATTTTTCTAATAGCATCTTTTGACAAGTGTTTCTTTCTAGACCGTTTTCCTTGTTTTTTCAATGGAACAAATTTATCGATGATACTCTCAGTTTATAGTTTAGATTATTCCAACATTCAATTGCGGTCTTATTCATCAGCATGTTATTCCAATCTAGCTTTGCTCAGTATTTTCTCATATCTTTATAGTTACCTTTGTGGAAGTTTCTCCTATTCGTTTTTTTATTTTTACTTGCTGATTTTACATTGATGACAAAATGTATTTGATTGTGGTCACTGTTACCCAATGGTACATGTATTTTTACATTGCCGACTAGTTCTTTTTGTGATGATTAAACCATATCTAATACATTTTCTTCCCTGGTTGATTCTAGCAAGTGTTGAGTAAGGAAGCTCTCCTGAATTAAAAATTGAAATTGTTGGTCCTCACCACCTGTACTCTCTAGAGATTTCCATTGTATGTGTCCGTCCATGGTTAAAATATCCCATTGTGATACATTCCCCTTTACTAACTTCCTTTATAGCGTTTTGTGTTTTTGTGTGAATCTCCTCCATCTTGTTCTGTCAGCTGCTACACGTCTGGCTTCGTTCCAGCTGTTCCACCCCAGTATGCGTCTTTCATTTTCAATAGTTGATCGCCACGTTGTCTTTGGTCGTCCAACCTTTCTTCTACTTTCAGGCGTCCAGATCAATGCAGTCTCACATTTGCTGTTCTTGTCCATTCGTAGGATATGTCCAACCCACTTCCATCTTCCTAACTTGACCTCAGTGCTAATTGTCTTTAATTTTGTTTTTCCCAGAATACCTTGATTTGATACAACGTATGGCCTTCGAATTTGTAGGATTCGTCTTAAGCACTTGAAAAAAAATATATCTAACTTTCTGTTGTCTCCTTCGTTAATATTCCATATTTAACTTCCATACAACAACACTGGTTTAACAAGTGTGTTATAAAGCCTCAATTTAGATCTCAATGTGTATATATTTGAACTCCATATCTGCTTCAGTTTCATGAAGGATACCCTAGCTTTACGAATTATGTTAGCAATGTCATCGCCGCCTCGTCCTTGCTTACTAACGTTCGCACCAAGGTAGTTATACTTGTCCACTTCCTCTACCTCTTGATCATCGATTAGTATTCTGTTTTCGAACTTGCTGTTTATCCTCAATATTTGAGTTTTCTTTTTATTTATTCTTAGTCCTGTCCTTGCTGCAAATTGATTCAGTTGTCTTGTCTTTGTTTGCATGTGTGTGTTACTGTATGACCGAACCATGAAAACGACCACATAGAGCAGCAAAATGTATGTATATATATATATATATATATATATATATATATATATATATATATATATATATATATATATATATATATATATATATATATATTATATATATATATATATATATATATATATATATATATATATATATATATATATATATATATATATATATATATATATAAAGCTAATGAATATACGTCCACAAAATTCAACATCCATGTGTACAGCCCTTTCTCTGTTAGTTTATAAACAGGAAATGTAGGATGCAAATGGGCAATATGTCCAATTTATTGGACAGTTTAATATAAATAAAGGTTCAATTTATTGGACAGATTGCCACTATGCACGAGGATTGCCACTGTGCGCACTGACTTGAAAATACTGCGCCTACAGCAATGTGCACAGCCAGGGAGTACATCACAATAACAATGAATGCACAGCCAGGGTTACGTTACAATAACAATGAATGCACAGCCACAAGCTGGTGCATGTCACTAATTAATATAAATAACCTTAGCAAAGAGTCAATACTAATTTGAAAGATTAATTTAACCAAAAAAACTTGTTTCTGATTAATAAGGTTCCAGCATAATTACGAAATACAAGGGAAAAGATCCACAAATACAAATTGCACAAACATAGTACCAGCGATACTATTTACAATTCAATAAACACAAAAGCGGGGGATAGTAATCTCCAGGCCCCACCCGCTAGCTGGAGGGGTCCCGCCACCCCCGCTAAAGGGCTGCTCAAATGAGCCGGTCCTCGCACGGAAAGCCCGGGTCTCCTGGGAAGCATTGACCAAAAAAAGACCGCCTACACGCCGAACGCCATGCAACGCCGAGAGAGCTGAAACCGGCCACCAGCAAGCTCTATGACGTCCGCCCATCGCTTTTTGTGTGTCTGTACAGCCCTTTCTCTGTTTGTGAGAGAAACACAACTACCATGTAGGGTGAAAAACGAGCAATATGTCCACTTTATTTTCGTAGACTACGACAGCACAAGGATTGCCACTGTGGAAACGGACTTGAACATACGGCAATGTGCACAGCCAGGAAGTACATTACAATAACAATGAATATACAGACACAGGCTGGTACATGTAACTAAGACTGGTTTGCAAGATTAAATAAAAAAAAAAAACCTTGTTTATCTAAGTCATTCATACCAACGTCGAGAATAACCTCGTGACGGCAATGTTTTTCCAGTGTTACAAACAACCCATTTGCAACATGTTTTGCAATAGTAGGACCCATTCGACCAGAGTAACTGCATTCAGTACGTGTTGCTATAAACTCAAAATTATCCCGGTTTGTCTCGCGCATGAAACGTTCTCGCAGTCTTCTTCAGCAAACTGAAGTTATGGATGTGCCACATGACTTTGGTCATGTGACACATCCGTAACTTCAGTCTGCTGAAGAAGACGCTCCAAACGGGAAACATAGCTATTGCCAACAATTAAAACACTCTGCACCATATTAATATTAAGCATAATTACCTCTCAAGAAACTTAGAGTGCGTTATGTATATTTCAACTGTATCTCGCAGTCTTCTTCAGCAGACTGAAGTTACGCGTGTGTCACATGACCAATGTCATATGACACAAGCTGGAGTAGGACTGGTGGGAGCTCCTGGCCAACGTCTCGGTTCAGCGTAGGTTTCTCTCTGTTTTTCTCCTGTGCCAATTCTCCTCGTGGTCTAGAATATTAACGTCCTTCATACAGCACTGATGGCCTGTGTTCAGTTTGTGTTCACTTATAGCTGATAGGGGTTGGCGACAAGATAGATGTTCTTTGATTCCTGTGCAAAGTGTTCTGGCTCCTATATAGTGTTGGTCACATTCTGGGCATTGTATGTCATATACAACCCCATACTTTGCTGTTCTGTCTTTTGGGTGTACCAACATTGACCTCAGGGTGTTGAAAGGTTTGTGGTAAGCCGGTATATTATAGGACTTGAAAATCCTTGCTACTTGTTCTGATAGTTTACTAATGTAAGGAAACCTATAGCATGTTGTCTTCTGCTGGTTTCTTTGGTGGTGTTCTCCTTCCTTCTCATTGGTTGCGTGGTGTTAAACATCCAAGTTTTGTAACCGTTTGCTTTCAGCACTTTCTTGATGTGGTCCACCTCTGCGTTCTTGTCCTCCTCTTCTGTTATAAGTTTTTTCTGCCCTTTGGAGGAGTGCCCTGACCACTGATCGTTTGTGTTCTAGGTGATGATTAGAATCCCAGTTCAAATATTGATCCGTGTGGGTTGCTTTCCGATATATCTTGACCTTGGTTGATCCATTATCATTCAGGCATACACACGTTTCTCGAAAGGCTAACGTATTATCCTGTTCTGGTTCTACCGTGAACTTAATGTTCTCGTCCATTGAATTCAGATGGTGTGTGAAATGTTCTACTTCGCTCTATTGTAACACTGTAAATGTGTCATTTACATACCTCAACCAGATGTCTGGAGGATGAGGTGTTTCTCTGATGGCTCTTTCTTCAAAATGTTCCATGTATAGGTTTGCCACTATCGGAGAGACCGGTGAACCCATGGCTGCTCCCTTCTTCTGTTTGTAGAACACTCCATTATACATGAAATATGTGGTGTTCAGACAGAATTCTAACAGTGCGATCATCTGGTTTACTGATAGTTGACATCTGTCTTTCAGTGGTGTATCCTCAGTCCTTTATCACTGATACCGTCTTTGTCGCCGGGATACTCGTGAACAGGGCTGTCACATCAAAGACACAATTTGTCCTCCCTGGTGGAACTTCCAACTTTTTGATCTTCTTTACAAACTGTGTGCTGTTTTTCAAAAAAAAATATGTTTTTCCAACTAGTGGGCTCAACACGTTTGATAGGAACTTTGCCGTCTTGTACGTAATGCTACCTATACTTGATACTATAGGACTTAATGGTACATTGTTCTTGTGGACATTAGGCAACCCGTAGAATTTTGGGACTGTTTCTGATGTAGGGTATATCCTGTAGTATAGAGCATCTGAGATCGTCTTGGTTCTTTTCCACTCTTTCATGGTGTTGGCTAGTTTACTTTTGTAAACTTTAGTGGGGTCCCTTTCCAATTTCTTGTAGGTGATGTCATCTCCTAATAGTCCAGCAATCTTTGCGTCGTAATCATTAGTCATGTGACACATCCGTAACTTCAGTCTGCTGAAGAAGACTGCGAGATGCAGTTGAAATATACAGAACGATCACTAAGTTTCTTGAGAGGTAATTATGCTTAATATTAATAAACAAGAAACCGGAACATCTATCCATTAAAGGACTCAGCACCACACTCACTGAAATTGTTGAATCCCGAATTGATCCAGCTCCTGCGCCTACGGTTATTCTGTTGTTCTAAGGATACAATTTTATGCGAAAGGACGCGAAAACTATAAAAGCAGTTACACAGTAAAAACTTCGAGTTAATATGTAAGTAACTCAATTAACAAAAGGATGCTGTCCGAATTCACCGCGAACGACGCATGCATCAACATGATGAGGTATACAATAATACACAATCTGATGCCCAACACATCAAGGGGGAACACTCAAAACCACCCTCCACTGTCACGGTGAGGCCCATTAGAAATTGCATTTCCATCCTAAATCGACGTCTGTCCCTCGCTATGATGATGAATTTAGCGCGTTCCTGTTCACGATATCACGCTTAATGATTCAGGTTTGTTGCGCGTATGAGATCGGGCCGGTGATAATTTACGCGCTACTGAAGTGTTATTATGTGTCGTTGTATTGTTGTTATCATCGTCGTCGTCGTCGTCGTCGTCGTCGTTGTTGTTGACATTGTTGTCGTTGTTGTTGTCGTTGTTATTGTTGTTGTTGTTGTTGTTGTATTCTGAGACCATTTTTGAGAGGAAATAGCATCGTGACAACAAGACTAACTCAATGTATACAGGCAGCATAATTGTTGAAACTAGATGCGGAGGGGGAACTGACAGAGAAAACTATGTAATGTTTAGGTGGGAGAGACTAGAAAGAAGGGGAGGTGGAGTAATTTTATATATTAAAGAATCCAAGCATATGAAATACACCCTTCAGTAGGTCCGAGAACTCTGCCAGCCGGTGCGGGTAGTAGGTCAGACGAAAGTGTTTTTTTCTACAACAGGAATCAGCGTTAAAAATGTTACTACTAATTATTTACAACAGTCTAGTTTACGGGTAGGCTTAATGTACACAAATGTTGGAGATAATTACTGGGGGTGACATTGATGGCTAGGTGGCGACGTAACCGATATTATAGTTTTATTTTGAAATGTATGCGAAGAAGCGTGCACAACTACGAACATGTATTTTTCTGAGTTGCGTAATCTATACGTCAAACGTCCACATAAGTTCACTCGTAATATCCCCACCTTTGGAATCTGGGGAATTAATTTTTGTTTAGTGTACTAATCATCACCAACCCCCCCCCCCACGGGCACGCTTATCAGATTATGAGGGAACAAACATAAAGGGTAAAAAAACTATTTTATAATATACATATCAACAATGCTTTTAAGACACTACGTCACGTGATCGCTATGGTGATGAGCTTTGTTACGTCGCAGATGGAGACCATGTTACTGTTGACAAAAAACTCACATAGTAGGTTTGTCTTGGTAGCGTAGTACCTTCAGCGAGTTTACTTAATACATTAAAATGTCTAGATGGTAAATGTGAATTTCTACCAGTAACCTAATCATTATCAAACATTAATATTTCAGTTAGTCTGTTGAAAATACGGCCTGTTTAAGAACAACATTAACTATTTTATTAAAGGTAAGTTTTCACACTAAGATTATGCTAATCATTTTTAAAATACGTCTTATATTTAACTGATAATGATCAATCGAACTGATAATAATAAAGTTGGCATTTGTTTATATTGATTTTTAAACTATTATGTTTTAATGGAGTTTTTTATTTGTGTTGATTTGTGTAACCATTTGTCACATTGTAAAATAAAACAATAATTGATTGGTGAGATTTCAATATTTTATAAAAGTTATGAAAATGCTAATTATTGTGTATTGCGTACAATTGCGCCATAAAAAAGGAATGCTAATGACGGATTGTAGTGGATATTACCATGTGCCAGGAGAAGTGTTATCAAACAACTGTGGCGATACTGTTTTTGCGAAACCTTCAACTGTTTTGGCCCAGGGTGAGTCCACTGATAATTCAATGTCATAGCCTCGATTATCCAGGCTCCGCGCTGTGGCGCCGCCGTTTGTCGCACATATTTATATTGTAAAGGAATATTAGCTAATTACTCTTATTAGCTAAATAAAAGTTAACTTTTTTATTATATTGACGCAACTGTCCGATTGAAAAGTGAAAACAATCACTTTAGTATAACTTCTCAATACTTGGAATTGGACTTCCCGAATCTTGGTGCAACAGCGACTTCAAATTGGTGTAGAGAATTTACAAAGTAAAGTGGAATATCGAATAGAATAAATATTATTATTGCATATATATTATACATAAACGTATTGTAGACATAAATTACAAAACATATTTTTATTATTATTAGTCAGAAGCAGGATTTTAGAGTAAGTTAGTTCCGGATTCCCACAGGGAATTCAGTGAACGTTAATAGTGAAGTTTACCATTCGAAAATTGAGATAGCATAGTGAATAGTCAGAAACATTGGAATATTGGTTAGAATAAGTATTACTATTACACATATACTATAAACACAATTTGTTATAGACATATATTAACTAACTGTTTTTGTTAACAGAGGCAGTGTTTTTCCCGGACTCAATTTCAAAGAGCGATAAGGGGGAGTTTGTTTACAGATCGTGAATTAAACTGGTGTACCAAACTATCGTATACATTGTTAAATATATATTATTATGACTTTTTCTTTGCTCTTGTGAGCTTAGTAGAAAATACATATTAGCAAGTATATTAGCCTAAAGTGTTCTTTTGAAGAAAAAAAACAGCCTTATTTAAGGCTAACGTAGCAATCAGATTAAGTCTAAATTTTTTGATGACGCCGTGCAAACGGCACGTAAAGGCTACCAGGCATTTAATATGCAGCAGTTGTTGCAACTGGGTGGACATCGTCAAGTCCGGGTGTGAGAAGTCCTGGACTGAGGTTCAGGCGGATAGTTTTAGTTTTGAGTGTAGGGGATGTACAAGGATGAAGGAACTTCAGGTGGGGTTAGAACAGCTGAGGCGGCTCGTTGTGGCTGTGGTGGGAAGGGAGCAGACGGGTTGTGCCAGTAGTTCTGGTGGGGGGACAGTAGATGATAAAGTGGGGGAAGACGACGAGAGAGAGACGCTAAGGAGGGCTCACATGGGAGGAGGCTGAGAGGAAGTAAGGTGACTGGTCATAGGGACACAGGACGTAAGGAGACGGGTCGTAGGGAGCCAGGACGTAAGGAGGCGGGACGTAGGGATACAGGACGAAATGAGACGAGAAGGAAAGAAATGGGAGGAAAACAAATGGATCGAAGGAAAGGGGAGTGGGTGAGACAGTAGCAAAGGAGTCGGGGGGGGGGAGGAGACGATAGTTAAGGCGGTGGGATTGAGGGAGACGGGAGGGAAGGTGTCAGGGTGAAGGCGACGGGAACGCAAGTTAGCCAGGCGACGGGAGGGAAAGGTGACTGGTTGATGAGTGAGAGAGAACCTGATAAATTTCTGCCACCAAGTGACAAAGCTGCAGGACAGAATGTAATGGAGGGGATCCATCGGAAGAGCTATTCCGAGGCAGTGAGAAAGAGAGCGAAGGTATTTGTGGGGGTCTCAATAGTTAGGAAGACCGACAGAGTCTTAAACTAGGGAGATGACGTTGTAGTTTGCTTGACTGGGGCCAAAATAGAGGCGATAACTGAGAGGGTAGAAAACATCGTCGGTTCCTGCAAGGGCTGGGGTGGGGTTTGGGACCTCCCATATTGGAGGCCTGGTGGGATAAATGATCGCCCCCCCCCTTTGCTACTTTTACATGTCATTTAATAATTGCTTTTTCTCGATGAGCTAGTTTGTATTGGTGATTAAGTTATATCTCATCGATTTACATGAATGATATTTTTCTCGATGAACATATTTGCACCAGCTATTTCTCATCGATACATGTATTTTATTATCATGATGCATTTATTAAATGACCTTTAACAACAGTTACTCTTGATGTGTTCCTGTAGCAAACAAGCTCAGGTTTCTGCCATTAGGCATCAGCAAGATATCAACATTAAACATCAGCAGGGTATCAACACTATTTTAAACTAGAAGCGCAGGGGGTTACATCGAGATGCCTCAAGCAGGAGTGGAGGCCACTAGTACAGATAAATCAATAACAGAATGTCAGAAAAAGCACGCTGTAGATCCGTGTGTTTAAATGCTAGGAGCATAGTAAATAAGAAAAACGAATTAAACATTATGGTAGAAGATATTGACCCTCATAATTGGTATTACCGAATCATGGGCCAACACAGACATAACATATACTTAGTTAGGATTGACAGGATACGTAATGTTTAGGAGATATCGAATAGGAAGAAGGGGAGGAGGTGTTATTTTATTTATATGTTAAAGAACTTATTCAAGCTGACGAAATAAAATTACAAAGTGAAGCAGATTAAGATGAAGCTGTTTGGTTCAAAATAGTTTCAGGAAATTCAAAATTAACTATTGGAATAGTTTACTGAAGTCCAAACATAAACGAAGAGGATAACACAAAATACAAAACGATATAAAGGAAGATAGTAAAGTGGAATGTATCATAATGGGAGATTTTAACCATGGACACATACAATGAAAATATCTAGAGAGTACAGGGGGTGAGGACCAACAATTTAAAATTTTAATTCAGAAGAGCTTCCTTACTCAGCACGTGCTAGATTCAACCAGGGGACAAATTGAATTAGATATAGTTTCATCAAAACTAATTAGTGGACAATGTAAAAATGCATGAACCATTTGGGTAACAGTGACCACAATCAAATACATTTTGACATCAATATAAAATCATTAAGTAAAAATAAAAAAGCGTATATTAGAAACGTCCACAAAACTATAAAGATATGAGAAAATATTTAGCAAAGCTAGATTGGAATAACATGCTGATGAATAAGACCACAATTATATGTTGGAATATTCAAAAATATGAAATTGAGAGTATCATCGATAAATTTGTTCCCTTGAAAAAACAAATAAAACGGTCTAGAAAGAAACACGAGTCAAAAGAAGCTATTAGAAAAATAGTGTTTCAGCAAACTATGTGGAGGGTTTATATGCGTACCAGAAAGGTTGAAGACTATGCAAATTACAATTAGGAACTTAACCTAGCCACAACTGAAGTTAGAAAATCTAAAAGAACCTTTGAAAAAATTGGCAGGTAATATAAAAATGACAGAAATCGTTTATATGCTTATGTAAGGAGTAAAGAGAAAATTCGAGATAAGGTCGGACCACAGAAAAACAACAGGGGAAACATAATTTAAGACGGGTTTCAAATGGCAGAGGTCCTGCATGAGTATTTCAGCTCAGTTTTTACTACAGTAGATATCAGCTCACTTCCAGTTCCATTTACTAAATTTGAGGGTAGTAAATCAGAACACTTAGGGCAGTTATTTGTAACTCCTGAAACGATAGTAAAGAAAATTAAGAAGTTGAAAGATAATAAATCAAATGAAGTTGATGGGATACCACCAAAACTGCTTAAGGATATTGTTGAGCAAATTAGTACACCACTTGCAAAATTGTTTAACTTGTCACTAGAAGAAGGAATAGTTCCTTCAGAATTGAAAGAGGCAAACATTACGCCGCTATTTAAGAAGGAATCGAGGAACAAGCCAGACAATTACAGATATGTGAGTTTAACATCAGTTGTATGTAAATTACTCGAAACATTACTTAGAGACCACATGGTGGAATTCCTTGTAAAACATAAATTAATAAGTACATCTTAACATGGGTTCCTAAAAGCAAGGTCAAGTCTAACCAATCTCTTATGGGTTTTTTTGAAGTACATAGTGAGTAGATGACGGGTCACAAGTGGATGTTGTCTACTTAGATTTTCAGAAAGCTTTCGATAAAGTGCCACATCAAAGATTGTTACTTAAACTAAAAGACCATGGTATAGGTAATGATGTAATCAACTTGAAAAAAAAAGTGGCTGACACACATAAGACAGACAGTAATAGTAAATGGTGAGCTTTCAAAATGGAAATCTGTTTTGAGTGGGGTACCACATGGATCAGTATTAGGCCATATACTGTTTTTAATATATATATATATATATATATATATATATATATATATATATATATATATATATATATATAAATGATCTGGAAGATGACCTATCTAGCAGACTACTCAAATTTGCAGATGACACAAAAGTATACAGAAAGGTTACAAATATATATATATATATATATATATATATATATATATATATATAAATGATTTGGAAGATGACACATCTAGCAAAGTACTCACATTTGGAGATGACACAAAAGTATTCAGAAAGGTTACTAATGATACAGATAAACAAAGTTTACAGGATGATCTAGATAAATTAGTTAAATGGTCATAACAATTGATAGGAATATGTTCTTCAAACTTAAAGAAGGCAGTAGAACCAGATGACACAAGCAGCATTAGTTAAGGAGCAGTGTAGGTTGGACATAAGAAAGTACTCTTTCTCACAGAGGGTGATAAATGAATGGAATAAACTGCCAAATGATTGTGTTAATGCTAGTAATGTGCGTGTGTTTAAAAATAGAATTGACAGATATTTGATAAAGGCGGGCTACACATAACAGAGAAAATTGTTCGACTCTCGATAAGCTAATGGCTTCCTTGTCAACATGCCATCTGGAACTTATTGCTTGGGATGGTAATCTTGTTAAATCTTGTTAATAAATTCTAAGATGGCTGCACTAGTACAGACAGTTCACCCACAGTCCATGAAGATCATGCGTGTTGTGAGGACAATTATGTGGAAACATTTTTGTATTTTGCTTTATTATCGTATTTCTGATATTGCACAATTGGTAATGTTCCCACGAAGTATTATCACATATTATTGTAATGGCTAATACTCGTATACAATTAGACTCATGTCTCAGGTGTAATCAAATATTACATAACTATGCCGTAAAATGTGAGCTATGTGAGGCATTTTTTCATAAACGGTGTGCAAAAATAACATCACAACAATACAGGTTAATCCGCTGTAAAAATATAAATTATCTTTGTACATCATGTTATGAAGTTTTTCCATTTCAAAATATTAGTGGTGATCAAATTATTTTTGAAAATTCTTCTGTTGAAGTCAATTATGACATTTAAAAATTAATGGATAACTGTTCACAATTTAATTTCGACTCATTTAAGTATTCAGATTATAATCCCTATGATTTTGGAAATTATATTGACCCAGAAAACAATTTTTATAATAATCTATCATCAAAATGTCAGTAATACACATAGTTGCAATTCACTGAGAAAATCAGTAAAGTTAATGGATTATCCTTTATACATTTTAATGCAAGATATCTAAAAACAAACTTTCAAAAGATTAAACACTATATACTAGAACTTAATCTTCAATTTGATATAATCGCTATATCTGAAACATGGACTGATCCAGATTTAATCGATGATTTTAATATAAACAGTTATGATGCTTATCATGTCACCAGGGGAATCCGAAGGGGTGGTGGTGTTGCTATATACACAAATAAGGAATTATCATGCAAAATGGTGGAAACTAAATCAATTGCAGTAGAAAATATTTTTTAATTTGTTATTGTGGAAGTAACCATAAAGAACGACACAAATGTTGTAGTCAGCTGTATGTACACCAGGTTCGAACTTAGATATATTTTGTGAAAACATAGAACATATTTTGAATGACGCTAAATCCATTAAAACAATATTTGTGTGTGGCGATTTTAACATAGATTTGCTAAAACATGAGAGTCATAATAGTACCAAAAAATTCCTAGACATAATGTACAGTTTGGGTCTTTATCCATTAATTGATAAGCCTACTAGAGCCACAGATAAACAGGAAAAGTTACACCAGCAACAAACCTTGGTTCACCAAAGGTTTAAAATGTGCTTGTGTGAAGAAAAATAAGTTATACAAAGCATTAATTATATCGAAATCTGCTGAAGCAGAACAAAAATACAAAAATTACAAAAACAAACTAACATCTATATTAAGATTTACTGAAAAAAACTACTATAGCACATTGTTAGAAAAACAGAGAACAAACGTTAAAGAAACTTGGAAAATATTAAATAATGTAATTAACAAACAGTATAATAAGCCAACATACCCAGAATATTTTATAAAAAATAACAAGCAAATCTCAAAAAAGGAGGATATTGCTAATGGATTTAATAATGTTTTTTTACAAATGTTGGCCCTAACTTAGCAAAGAATATTTCAATACCTGAAAAAGATGTATCAATTTATGATTACTTGGAAGGCAAAGTTGATCATACTATATTTCTAAGTCCTGTTGATGACCAAGAAATTATTAGAACGGTAAAAAAATAAAAAATAAAAAGTCAACCGAATACAGTGATATTAACATGAGCCTAATTAAAAATGTAATTACAAAAATAGTTAAGCCATTTGGTCATATATGTAATGTATCTTTTCAAACGGGTGTATTTCCAATCAAAATGAAAATTGCCAAAGTTGTTCCACTTTTTTAGTGTGGTGAAAAGAATGTATTTACAAATTACAGGCCAATATCATTGTTACCTCAATTCTCGAAAATTCTGGAAAAATTATATAATAACAAGATGGACAAATTCTTCAAAAAGAATGACATACTCAGTCCAAGTCAATATGGTTTTAGGTCTAATATGTCAACTACTCATGCTCTTTTAGAATTAGTAGAAGAAATTACAAGTTCACTTGATAATAACAAGTATGCTATTGGTGTATTTGTTGACCCTAAGAAAGCCTTTGACACTGTTGATCATGATATATTGGCTAAAAAAATTACATTCCTATGGTGTGCGTGGTGTTGCACATAAATGGATACTGAGTTATTTAGAAAATAGACAACAATTTGTTAATTTTAATAATTGTGACTCAGAAATACTAAATGTATCTTGTGGTGTTCCTCGGGGCTCTATTTTAGGTCCAAAGTTGTTTGTTATGTACATCAATGACATTTATAAAGTATCAAAAGTGTTTAAATTAATTATATTCGCTGATGAAACAAATTTATTATGTTGTCATAGTGCCTTAAATGAACTTGTTAGAATGATAAATACTGGATTGAATCACCTCCAGGTGTGGTTTTCTGTAAATCGATTGTCTCTTAATGTAACGAAAACTAATTACATGTTTTTTGGGAATCGCAAATTGACTGTTGATATTTCTGTTAAGATAAATAAAGAAAAATAAATAGAGTAAATGTCACTAAATGTTTGGGTGTTATGATTGATGATAAATTAAACTGGAAAAATCAGATTTGTTTAGTAAAATCAAAACTTTCAAAGAGCTGTGCTGTTATGTACAGAGCGAGCTTCCTCATTGACAGACGTGGTATGCATATTTTGTACTACTATCTTTTCTTGCCGTATATTATGTATTGTGCTGAAGTATGGGGCAACATATATGCAACAAATGTTCAATGTTTAGTTATATTACAGAAAAGGGTTATAAGGTTACTTTGTGGTGCCAAGAGACTGGACCATACAACTATGCTATTTTATAATCTGCACATTCTTAAAGTGCCAGATATAGTGGAATTAAAAACTGCAATTATCATGTATAAAGCATTTCACAACTTATTACCACTGAATGTACAGCTGTTTGTTAGCATATATGAATCAGTTTATTCAACCCGACAGGAATGTAATTTTATACAAAAATATGCACGTACTAGTTTGAAAAGCATGTGTATATCTGTTAAAGGAGTATCACTGTGGAATGCCCCCGATAGTTCATTGATTAGTTGTAGAAGCGTTCATCAGTTCAAGACATATTATACAGACAAAGTATTGACTAATTATGTGCTAAGTTCTTAACCATTTCTTGCAGAAAATTAGTAACTTCAGTTATTATGTTTATCTTCTTAGTGTAAACTAAATTAATGATCAGTAGAGTGTAAACATGTTAGAAGTATTGTAGATTGTTATTTTAGTTTGTTATTAAGGTTTTCAATTAATGTTCCAATATTTTATTTTGTCCTGCTGTGAATATACATGTAAATTGTGTTGTTGCACTTTGAATCTTGACAATAACGGCACTCTAATGAATACAGTAGTTATACGTTCAATCAAGTATTTTATTTTAGATATGTTAAATTACTAAAAGGGTAAACATTATAAGTATTACACTTCTTTTTACCCTTTTTCGACAAATTCAATTAGTGTTATGTACTGTATGAATTATGCAAATGTGTTTTTGTTGAATAAATCCATTCATTCATTCATTCAAATGCTGATGCTGATTGGCTAATGGCGCTTCAAAGGAACGCCTACACCAAATGAAGTGGTGACAGAAGGTAACAACAACGCCTCTGATGCCAGACTATTTTCTTGGCGGATTCACGAAGCCGAGCGACAGTCGGATAAGCGAGAATACCAATGTCTGTATAAACCCGTCTGACTGGGTTTTCGCTGACGCCTGTTTTCAAAGCAAATATACAGTGGATACGCTCGCACAGACGGACGCATGAACGCGTGAAAGGACGAACGAACGCAAAATCGCACACGCACGCACGCACACACACACACACACACACACACACACACACACACACACACACACACACACACACACACACACAAACATAACTTACAAACGCACGCACGCACGCACATACACAAACACGCACACACACACTCACGCACGCACGCACGCACACACAAACACGCACGCACACACACACACACACACACACGCACGCACGCACGCACGCACGCACACACACACACACCGCCTTGTCTTCTTTATAATTTTCCATGCTAATCGCACTAATTCGGATCGATAAATTGGCTATTGTCGAACAATTAGCTAGTTACTTCCCCTCTGTGTGTGCGCGACATTTCGTAAATGTAAGTCGTTAAGAAGATTTTAAAAAGATTAAAAGATTAAGTATTTGCACTATATGAGCAAGTGATTTCGTCCAACTAATTCGAAGCACCTGAGAATAAGTATTTCGACTTTCCTTTTGTTATTTGAACCCATTAAAGTGACGAGTACATTGGCGCATCAATTGGACAGCACGTGTTTGGTTCATGCAAGTTTACTCTCATCTCTTGTTTACTAAACCGAAGATGTGCAGGCGTCATGTTCTCTCTTGTTTGACTAGTTTAACAAGTTTCGATTCATATTGTTTTGTAGCTTCAGTTTGGTGTTTGCTATTAATATTTCGATGGGTACATTCTTTATAATTACCCCATTTGTCAAAAGCTTCCTCCTTCCGCCTGCGCCATCGTTCTTTCAACGCGTACTTTAGCATCTTTTCACTGGCATCCGTGCTGACGACGTTGAAACCTTCGGCGAGCAACATCACTGAGTCAATTCTACAAAGAGTGCGTCAGAACGACGTCAGTGTGTTGAGAACACGTAACTGTAGCAGATAGCGGCAACAACAGCAGCAGAAGTGTGCGTTAGCGACAACAACACTGTATAAGAGCGTTACAACGATACAAGAGGAAGTTACAACAAGACTATAGGAAGAGCGTGACTACACGACAATAGGAAGTGACAACAAGCTACGGAGGAGGTAACAACAAAGCCGCAGGAAGAGGGTGCCAAGGCGGGATGACATATTGCTGTTTATGTTAAAGCAATACTCTGCGTGATTTAACACGTGGCAGTGTTTGACTAAAGCCAAAAGAACATTCCTCTTAGAGTTTAATGGTGTCGATTAGGAGGACTGTTGTTCAGTTCCACCCGTTTCAAGACTTGGGACCCCACTTTGCATGTGTCTATCGGAAGAGACAATAAAAGCCTTTGTTCCCTTCAGTCTGGTATCTGTGCCAATACTATAAAATATCCTACACAGGGAAGGTGGAAATGGAACAGACCTGTCGTGTACTCTCTAACTATAAAGAAGAAACACCACTGTAATCTTAAACTAGGTCTGGCTGTTTCCAGTTAAATGTCACCAGTCAATGTCATAAAACCAGTGTTGCATCACCGTGTTGCACTTAGATAAACAGACCACCTGGCGCGGTGAACTTATCCCATATTGGATGAGGCTGGGGACCTAGAGCTTCAGTGAACACGTAACAACACGCAGCAATCACGCACACACACCATCCCCAGCTGGGTGCCCTGGTAGAAACCCTCGTGAAACACCGTCACGTGGCTTAAGAGCGGGAATATTCTAGAACATGCAGCGTGTGTGCTCAATGCAGCTGTTTGCTCAAAAAGCAACTTGTTAGTTAATGTGGCAATGACGTATTGCGCTCGATATACATTGGCTGATTAAATTTTGGCGCGTCATGGGTCAACACAAAGGAAGATAGGTTAACAAAAACTAGAACCAGCTTCGCCTGCCTTCTGGGTTAGATAAAATAAATGGAATACCAATCGCAAATGAAAATGTAGGCAATGTCCTGGCAATAAAATATATAGATTTCATAGAATACATAATTAATTTAAGGTTCACAACCACACCCTTATTTTTAGGTAACCAAGTTCGATCTGCTGTATTACATAATTATTACGGAGGGATGTAATAAGAATATTGAAGAACCTGGTACATTTGCCATCTGAAATCCTGTCTTAGACTTACCTGCTTGGTGGTGATTACTTGTCTGCAACATAATATTATGTTACTATACTACCGAACTTCCTTTAAACTACTTTCAAGTTCTGAGTCGTTGTGAAATCTGTAATAAGAAGAATATGTATGTTGCATTTTTTTATTAACTACGTTCCATATTTGTGTGATATACAACATTCTACAAAACGTTACAAATAATGGCCTTAACCGATTGGTAAAATATTTTAACACCGTATTTGATCACCAGTTTCGCAAAGACTCACCCAGTGCCGCACGCTACATCGAGTATGTTTTTACAATCGTTCTCTCGAAATAGTGCCGTCAACCATTGCTTATACTGCGACGTCCTGACACTTGTGCATCCGATGAAGAGTTCCCACACCCGGGCAGCCACGCCGTCGGCATACTGGTCCCGTAGTCCCGTTGCTGGCACTCCGAGCGATCTCGTCTGATACCCGCTGTCAACCATCTTCTCGTTCTGTGGCGAGTCGGGCGCGCGCTGCCTGTTATAGCGTACGTTGGTGGACTGGCGAGTACCGGCTGCTAGTGCCTGGATCCAGGGTTGTGGTTGTGGGGTTACGGTTCTGACTGGAGTCGTGCTGGTGACTGAGCGGTTAAAGGGACTAACAACAAGGCTCTAGCTAAAATGTTTTTTTTTCGTTATGTACACAAAGTTTAATATTGTATGTACTTAATTCCAAATAAAAAAATACGAAACATTTATTTATATGTAAAATTATATGTTTAATGCGTCTAACTCGATAATCGTGCGTAAAAATAAAAAGTTGATAAGATGAGCGACCACGTGGTTTTGTGACGTCAATGATGATATGGGTTTACATTCAGTCAATGATTCCTATAACATT
This sequence comes from Lamellibrachia columna, assembly GCA_963662155.1. Taxonomy (NCBI): domain Eukaryota; kingdom Metazoa; phylum Annelida; class Polychaeta; order Sabellida; family Siboglinidae; genus Lamellibrachia; species Lamellibrachia columna. The sequence continues at coordinate 35,202,971 of OY759262.1, forward strand.
ATTCAGTATAATTTTACTCGCGATACAATAGCGAGTGATGGCTCTTTCGCAGCAGTTTAGCGACACCAGTAGTCTTTGACTTTGAACTGATTTACTTCAAATAAAAAAAAAATTTACTTTGCAAATACAGCAATATCAATAAAAAGAAAATGACAAATAATATTTTTTTAAATGTGTAAACAATAATGTTGTATTACATGGTGATCTTCGAGGGTCCCCCTTTACTCTGTGACCGAACCATGAAAACGACCACATAGAGCAGCAAAATGTCTCCTCGTGTATCTACCATTGTGTGTACCTGTGCAGCCAGGGGCGTCCACAGAAATTGTTCCAGGTGCAAGAAATATGGGGTCATAAGAAAGAATAGGCATAGTAAATAAATATACCCAGATTATAAATATATATATATATATATATATATATATATATATATATATATATATATATATATATATATATATATATATATATTAAACATCCATGGTTGTCGCCCATGTGTACAGCCCTTTATCTGCTTGTGTGAGAAACACAAGTACAATGTAAGATGCAAATGGGCAATTTATTGGACAGATTAATATAAATAAAGGTCCAAGAGTCAAGACTAATTTGAAAGATTACTTTAACAAAAAACCTTGTTTCTGTTTAATAAGTTTCCAGCATACTTATGAAATACAAGGGAAAAAGATCCACAAATACAAATTGCACAAGCATAATACCAGCGATACTATTTACAATTCAAAAAACAAAAAAGCGGGGGATAGTAATCTCCAGGCCCCACCCGCTTGCTGGTGGGGTCCCGCCACCCCCGCTAAAGGGCTGCGCAAATGAGCCGGTCCTCGCACGGAAACGTCCGGGTCTACTGTGAAGCACTGACCAAAAAAGTACCACCTACACGCCGAACTCAGCCATGCAACGCCGAGCGAGCTGAAAAAGGCCACCAGCACGTTCTGCGGCGTCCGCCCAGCGCTTTTTGTGCCTGTGCAGTCCTGTCTCTGTTTGTGTGAGAATATCGTTATCGGCAGTGTTTTGCGCGATTTATAAAGGAGAGCGATACAATCTCATACGCTCCAGCGTTGTTGGCTATCTGCACGAGGCCAGCCCAGGCGGATGAGAAGGGAGATTGGGGTAGAAACCAGCTATCCACAAGTTGTCCAGGTTGACCCTTCAGTTTGCAGAGAGGTTCAGGAACAGAGAGGTGATTAAACACCACATATTACAAGCCCGGTGTGGCTCATCTTTTTGTAGTTATTCAACAAAATCCTGTTGTAACTGCAAATGATGACTAAGGCCGAATTGACCTCCACAGTGGAATACTTTCAGCTTGGAACGGACTACCATGTAGGGTGAAAAACGAGTAATCTGTCCACTTTATTTTCAGAGACTATGACAGCACAAGGATTGCCACTGTGCGCACTGACATGAACATACGGCGTCTGCAGCAATGTGCACAGCCATGGAGTACATTACAATAACAATGAATGTATAGACACAGGCTGGTACATGTCACTAAGAATGGTTTGCAAGATTAAATGACCAAAAAGCCCTTGTTTATCAAGGTCATTCGTACCAACGTCGAGAAAAACCACGTGAGAGCAATGTTTTTCCAGTCTTAAAAACAACCCATTTGCAACAAGTTTTGCAATAGTAACACCCATTCGACCAGAGTAACGTGCTGCTTTAAACTCAAAATTATCCGGGTTTGTCTCGCGCATGAAACGCACGAAGCGGGGAACATAGCTATAGCCGAGAAGTAGAACACTCTGCGCCATACTCACCGAATTTGGTGAATCACGAATTGACCCGTCTCCTGCGCCTAAGGTTGTTCTTTCGATCTCAGGACACAATTGAACCAACATAACAATAATAAAAAAATGTATCTTAAAGTCAGCATAAATTTATAACTTTTGATTGATTGGCGAAGTAAAACAAAATGACGTAATACATTTTTTTTCCACCTTTCTTACCGCAATTTTTTTCCGGGCATACCTCTGGCCAATATGATGCTCTGCATACATCACATGACTAATTAACTTGTCCAGGCCAGTCTAATTAAGCGCTGTGGCAATATGCCGGGGGAGCAGGTTGTTATATTGCAACTCAACAGGAGCTTCTGTTTCGGGGACTCAGAAGCAATGTTTAGCCTGAAGGCCAAACATTTATTGTGCGCATACACATGTGACGTGGTCAAACATTACTCTTACTTACAAATAAAGATCAAAGTAAACGAAACCTTTTCATCTCCTATGCCTAGCTTCACGGAGCTAGGCGTAGAAGATATAGCTAGCTTTTGTTTTTGTAATTTTTAATCGTTACATGGAAGTAAGAGTAATGTTTGACCAGGTGACATGTGTATATGTATGGTAAATTCTCGAGAAGTTTGGCGGCTCCAGGGGGTCGTTTTCATGGTTAATTCAGACAGTAAACATCGCAATAGTTGGAGTAGCGCTGACTGGTGGTGGTGATGTGATTTCGGCCCGCGGAGAATCCGGCCCAACTGCCATATTGTTTCGGCTTGGTGATTTCGGTGACACGCAAGATCTATTCAGTTCTAGCTAGTAATAGATTAGCCTTCACTTTAAGGGTTTGTTATTCCTATACTTGTCACAAAAGTGATGCTAAGTTTAACTAGATACTGTTGAAGTACACTGCTTTGTCCTGTTCGTACAGTGAACAGGTGTGAATGACCTGACGAAAAACACTGTATAGATCAAAGACCGTATGTAGGTGGCTCCGTTGTATTCACAATACAATAATCGCTTATCGCTGGCATTGCTCTGTATCCGATTCAATTAAAAACAAAAACTGGTTAGAATGTTCCCTGATTTGGGGAAACGCATGAAAATCTTAAATCTATAAACAATATTTTATGATCATTGTAAGTTATTTTATTAAAATTATTCAACTGTATATAATATCATAGTTTTTGGTGTAATATATTATATATGATATGATATGAATGTTAAGGATACAACGAATTGTATCAATTTACAAATGAGAGAATAAATATAATGCTTTCTTCACCGAAAGACATACATTAAACTTCATGTCTTCGCTACACAATCGTTTGGGCCGAATTCATGGTGACCTGAGGCCGAAGTAACCAGAGTTGCGGGCCGATCTCTCAAAATAATGCTGCCGAATTCACGGGGCCGAATTCAACGTGAGCCGACATCACCTTATCCGCGCTGATAGCTCGCTGACGGGTCATTTCGATCCTACGTAGACGGTGGTCGTCGACGCTCGTGTCGCTGCCTGTATTCTACGAATTGGTGACATCAATATAGCTTCGGGTACTGCGAATAATGTGGGTACATCATCCTCTTTCAAAGAGATTTTAGCACATGATAACCCAGGACTGCACCTTCTCTGGTTCGGATCGCAGTCGAAACAAGTTTTCTCGAAGCGAGCAAAGCCGGCTATTCTTCGTCGGCTCGATTCTTGCTTTTTTAAACAAACTTGGCTTGGGAACTTATACCAACTACATGTTACATTATTCTTACAGCTGTTTGCATTACAATCAAATGCCGCACAATACACCATTATGTCGCTCGCTTCTAAACAACCTCTATCGCTGTCAACTATATTGTGAATGAATGGAAAGTCTCGAAGTTTCGTAGCACTTCCTTATCATCAGTGACGTCATGTTGAAGTTTGCCGATATGCATAATCGAGGCAGACAGGTAGAACAGAGTATTATTTGAAATTATGAATTAATGGAATTGTAATGGATTTTTTGGGGTTGTGGAAAATTGAAATGTACTACAATATTACCTTTGAAGTGTTGTTATTGTTGTCGTTGTTGTTGCTGTTGTTATTGTTGTTGTAGTTGCTGTTATTGTTGTTGTTCTTGTCTTTGTTGTTGCTGATGTTGTTGTTGTTGTATTCTGAGACTATTTTTGAGAAGAAATAACGTCGTGACAACTTGACTAACTCAATGTATGCAGACAGCATAATTGTCATATTCAGAATGTGATGCCACAATCCTAATTACGAGCGTGACCCCCACTTCATCTTAGCAACCCTGTTGATGTATACATGTTAATTACACAACTAGGGCGACATACCAGATCAACCTTTCCCACACTCTATTCTCGTTGATAAAAGTTTGCCCTTTGTTTGGGCGAAACATTCCACGAAAAATACGAAGGAATGTCCGACAGATTTGCATTTGCGTCTGCCATATCTGTTGGGTTGATGGACCTTGACAAAAAGTCACGCAGTGGATCTGATCATTAGTAGAGTTGGTAACACTTTTGAAAACGAAAATAATAAAATGTGCGATGTGTTTGTCTATTCTTTGACGTAGCTAATGCAAGCACTGACTGGGCAATCTTCGTGAGATTTCGAACCAACTTTTCTGTCATCGTGTTGACACTAAGATGCCCCCTGTACCCATGTCACAAACACTATGTTGATGTCCCTGGATCCCAGTTACAATTACCTACCACTGGTTTGTTGATGTAAACGCATAGGCCATACTGACCTGATCGCTGGCCTCTGTGAAATTGTACCCCTCCATCCTGCTATATTCACCGAATACCGCTACGGGTCAAGAGCGAAAGCTATATTTTACTTCTCATCTGGTCACTGCACATCTTACGTGACCTTACTCTCTTCCGCTGTTCCTTGGGGTCGTGTTTGAATGCTTGACTGACAAGGTTCTGTCTTAGCATACGACGAACGCATCCAAGCAACCGGAGTGAATGTGTCTTCTCTTATCTGGTTATTTTGTAACCTATCCGCCCTGACAGTCCACAGGCTGCGCATCTAAAAAAACAAAATAGTCTGTGTCTCCTTCCATTGAAGTGTCCCTTAGCACCAAATTGTTATTGGCAGTATATGGGCCATATATAGTTGGGCTTTGTTGGGTTACAAAATATACCATCTGTAAGTCTAGTAAAGGCTGCCGATTATAGGGCTTTTCCTCCACTATAATCTCTCTGTATTGAGAGCACTATGCTACCCAAGAAACGCAACATTCCCACGATCTAGAGTTATTCGCCTTCCAGAACAATTTGCTGCTCCGGTGAAATAATGACCTTACATTTGGAGAAGTTAATTTTCTGTTTGTTATTGATCAACATTTATAATCGTAGTTGTTATTGAATCAGAACACGTTGTTCTTGTGGACGACTCATTGAAAACAATAAAGTTGCATCAACTCTGTATCACTGCACTGATTCGATTCAGTCACCGAACGAATAAACTAATCAACTCAGATTGAAGTTTTAAAGATATTGAATGGGTATGAAAATATTGATAGAAATATGTTTTTCTCACTCAAGAAGGATAGCAGAACTAGAGGACATGAGGTAAAATTAGTAAAGGATAAATGTAGATTGGACATCAGGAAGCAATCGTTCTCACAGAGGACAATAAATTAATGGAACAAATTGTCTACAGATTGTGTAACTGCTAGCAGCGTGAATATGTTTAAAAACAAGGTTGACTCATATCTCAGGAGGGCGGGTTATAAGTAAATGAACATTGTTGGACTCTCGATAAGCCAATGGCTTCCTTGTCCACTTGCCATCTGGGCCTTTGGCTTGGATGGCAAATCTTGTTAAATCTTGTTAAACTAACCATACCAGAAGAGTACGGCTCCCTCCACGACACTACGTGTCCCACAAATATTCCCAAAAATTATCAACCAGCATAACTCACACGGACTGTTGTACGTTGACACTCGTTATCTTTAAAGTAGAAAACCCATCAATCTTAATGATTGAGCAAAGATATACACACTTATATAGGTTGGCCCCTAAGTATGCACAATTACACACAGTGAAGTGTTAGTATTGCGATGGAATATGTTCCCTGACATACGTGTTCAAATAAATCGGCACCAATATTCCATCGTGTAACATGATAAACGTACGCCGTAGTTCTAAAAATGGAAGCAATGATAAACAATAAGAAACCGCAAATTATGATGCATAGGCCTACACTAAGACAAAGTAAGCAATTCCCTAAATAACAATACAATTATGTGACAAGTGCTGGTTCCGCCAGTTCTGCCTGCGCTTATGATGTAGCAAAAAAAACATATATCAAGTGCCCTGCTTGAGCTGTTTGGCAACCTTACTAGATACGGATTTGTTGCACATAACATAGAAACGGCACTATTAAATATATTATAATGAATTATAATGTCTACACCACGTTTGTTTCTCTCTCTCCACCTTTCTCTCTCTGTTTTTTCTCTGTCTCTCTCTCTCTGTCTCTCTTCCCTGTCTCTCTCTCTCTCTCTCTCTCTCCATCTATCTCTCTCTCTCTATCTCTCTCTTCTCCAACTCCTTGGTTCTCTCTCTCTCGCTCTCAGCCTTCTCTCCCTCTCTCCCCCTCTGTCTCTCATTATATCTCTCTCGCTGTCTTTCTCTCTCGTCCTTGATATTTATCTGTCCAGTTTCCTTTCCCTCACACCCTCTCGAGTGTTTCTCCTTCTGTACAACAAACCCTGTTTCCACCCCACCTCCATTTTCCATCTCATCTCTATATGTTTCCGCCTCCCCGCCTCTCTATATGTTTCAATCTCCTACATCAATGTTCTTCTCCACATGTACGTTAATGCTAGACATCATGCGTGTCTGATTTGGAAAGACCCCGAAACGGACAAATGTTGTAATTATGGTGACGTGTAAAACCTCATTCTTAACCTAGCTTGCATATCTTAGCTACTTGCTACAATATATACTACTTATAATGTTGCGGTGTTCTTAATTCACGCATATAGACGTTGTGTTCTTCGCTTAACTAACGCAATATGTTTGCCCGTTAGTTTTGTTTCGACATCAGGGCGTCCTTGTTGACGCCTTCACGTTGACGTATGGTCCCCGTAAATCGAATTTCCGTGGCTGTCAATTATGTTCAGTGTTGAGTGAGCCCAAGTTTACTCCATATAATCACTTGGCACTGTGCCGAGGAGCGCGATTACAATATACATATACTTATATAATAGCTATCTCCGTTTCTGGAAAAGCTGTCCGTGAATTGTGAAAGTCGGAGAGAAAACACATGTTTGAGAAACACAAATATACATAAGAAGACTAAGCTCAACGACCGTCAACAAAATTAATATGATGTTGTATACATCAACAATTTGACGTATTGTGGCTACTACCGATATATAGATTGATGAATAAATGCACATGTACACGGTTTGTATGTGCTTACGTACAAAAAACACACACACAAGTACGCACGCACGCAAGCTCGCACAAGCACACAAACTCTTGCCAAGCGACAAACCTAATGCTCTGCTGTTATCCACGCCAAGCTGCTGAACACAATACAACACAATGATTAATCAGAACTTCGCCCCAACTACGTCCATGGTTGCGTGGCACCTACCGCGGAAAGAACACTAACAACCACTTCTGTCGTTCCGTGATCCTCAAGCTGAGGGCTTACAGCAAACAACCTTGATCTATACTCAAGTTACCCGTTGACCACAGTGTGTGTGTGTGTGTGTGTGCGTGCGTGCGTGCGTGCGTGCGTGCGTGCGTGCGTGCGTGCGTGCGTGCGTGCGTGCGTGCATTAAGTTACCACAAACCAATATGCTTTTTATTACATATAATATACAGGTGTGTGAAATATGAACTGCTCATTTTATTATAGTTATATATAGTATATCAATAAAATATAACTACTGATGCGTTAAAAAATATGAAATTAATGTTACAAATACACATTAATATTCTTAACTGTAGAACATGCGTACCATTTAGCATGTAACAATGTTATTGGTCATTGCTCACAATTGATAGGATACCAAGTTTTGTAATGTTTGTAATATATATAAGTATGTGAATATTGAGAATAAACCCACAAGGAACCGCCGAAGTTGACTCTGCAAGGACAGCTGACGCCGAGAACAGACGAAAACGTGCGCATGTCCGCTTGCGTTGGCTGAATAAAACAAGAAAACTACCGCCATCCATGTGTCAACACTGCGGAAGTGCCGCGGCTGAACTTATCGAGCTAACATCACATGAACGAGCCTGTGCTTGACAACTCGATATCACATAAAGGAACTAAATGAACGATGCATGACATGCTCGAAAACAAGAATCCGCCTAAGTAGAAGATGAAGAATACGAGTTTATAAAGAGTTATAGGATAAATACGTTGTCACTGTTGTCAACTAAACAGTTCTCAGTCATCGTGGCCACACACTTGGCCTTGTTTGGTACTCAAACTAGACCTATGTAGAAGCGTGTTTCGCAGATTTCTCGGCGACGTGGATGTAATATGCCGGTTTCGGAACACGGCCGAGCGTCTGGAAGTCGCCGTGGACCGAGTGAGCACAGTTTTCGCTGAATACGCCCTTCAGTAAGTTCGAGAACTCTGCCAGCCGGTGCGGGTAGAAGGACAGACGAAACTGGTATTTTCTACAACAGGAATCAGCGTTAAAAAATAGACTACTAATTATTAACATCAGTCTAGCTTACAGGCAGGTCTAATGTACATAAACGTTGGGTACAATTACTGGGGGTGACAGTAATTGCTAGGTGGCCACGGGAACAGACACAAACTGTTTTGGCCCAGGGTAAGTCCACAATTTTCACAGGCTGATAGTGAAAATTTCATAGACTAAGTTGATACGATGCAATTCGAATTAACTTTAAACTTTGATTATATTGACGCAAATGTCAGACTGAATAGTTAAATCAAGCAACACAAATTTATTGTAGCTTCTCAATAACGGGGGCAGCCGTGGCCTAGTGGTTAAGGTGTTGGACTCTAAATTCGAGGGTTGTGAGTTCAATACCCACACTGGGCACGGTTCGTTTTCGAAGCTTAGGCAATTTCGTTTACCCTACTTTGCCTCAGTCTACTCAGCTGCAAATGAGTACAAACACTGTTTGGAAGGTACCTGCGATGGATTAGTGTCCCGTCCAGGAGAGTCAGTATAACTGCACTCTAAGTTGCTTCGCACTACAGAAACCAGGTTTAAGCACTGGCCATATAAGCCTTCATGGCTTCCTAAGGCGTAATGCCTGGGGGATGACTTTACCTACCTTCTCAATAACGACGCTGATTGCCTAATGCCTCTTCAAAGGCGTCAATGGAATGCCTACACAAAATGGAGTAGTGAAAGTAGCTAACAACAACGCCTCTGCTGCCAGACTCTCTTATCGGCGGATTCACGAAGCCGAGCGAGAGTCGGATCAACTAGACTACCAATTTCAGGAATGTTTATGTACACACAGCCTCTAGCGGAAACTAACTGAGAACAATCTGGATTGGTAACTACGTGTGTATTATGATTGAGTGTTATTTCGTTGACAGAGACAGCATGGCTTTAGAAGTATTTTAGAACATTTCTACATCCATGTCATAACACTAACAAGAGATAGTATCCATAGAACGATTTTCAGGAAAATAAAACCCCGTGACCAGAGCTTCCGGTTGTACGCTGCACCTACTATTCTTCCGGAATACCCTCTCTAATTCCGTTATTGCACTTCGGGAGGTCGATAGTATAGTCGAAGGTAGTCAAAGTCGGACGGTAGTTCACGTACAGATTAGACACTTTGATGTCTTTTTTGCAATCGCTCTGTGTGGATTAAGAACTTGATACACGTTTCAAGAATAAATTAAAACTATCGTTTATTGACTATGACAATTGTGCCTTTGAGGTTGCCATACAAAATGGTTTAGGTTGTAAATATAATAATGTGACGTGTTGAAATATTTCAAAACTGTGTGTGCCTGTACGACTGGGGGCAGGGAAAATATTACAGCAATATATGTGGTGACTTGTTTTTACAAAAATGTCGATTGCTTTCTACTTTGGTTAAATATATTACCGATTATATCTGATAATTAGTTATTAACACAAATATCATTTATGCTAATTGAAAGTGAACATTTTGGTAAGTGCAAAGATGTCTATTTGAAATTAGATGCCAGAAATGTTTTAAACCACAACCGCTAGAAATGTGTATCCTATGCATACCCATCCTGCTTTTTCTGTGGTCTTTATTTTATGTAATCAACATTACGATATCCTATAAACTGTCACTTCCGTGCAATAAATGTACAACAACACACTCACAACGTCGTATATATTCTTAGCCGGAGCCTTGCCGGTGGTCAGAATGTCATCGAAGTTAAAATGGTCAATGACGACGATTCCTCCCGGATTCATCTTGTCCCGGAAGTTGGACAGCGCCACCTTCTGGTAGTGCAGTGAACCTTCTAAGTCGGGCAGGTTGGAGAATGAGTTGCCCAAACACAGCACGGCGTCGAACCTATTTTCGCTGACGCCAGTTTTCAACGCAAATATACAATGGATGCATTACACACGAACGGACGGACGGACGCATGAAGGCGCGAACGTACGAACGCACGCAAAATCGCACGCAAGAACGCACAAGCACACGCACGCACACACACACACACACCACCTTGTCTTCACTATAATTGTCCATGCTAATCGCACTAATTCGGATCGATAAATTGGCTATTGTCGAACGATTAGCTGGTTACTTCCCCTCTGTGTTCGCGCGACTTTACGTAAATGTAAGTCGTTCAGAAGAGTTTACAAGATTAACACCCAAAATAGTAAGCGTAATTACAAGGTCAAGGAAATGAGTTGTTTTAGTTTTTATATTTCAACATTGTCAGCTAAAAAAGTAACCATATTTAAACATATTTAATTGCACTGTATGAGCTAGTGATTTCATCCAACTATTCCCTAACTCCTGAGAATATGTATTTCGACTTTCCTGTTGTTTTTTAAGAGTCAAGTCCATTGGCGCATCAATTGGACAGCACGTATTTAGTCCATGCAAGTTTACTGTCATCACTTGTTTCCTAAGCAGAAGCGTTGGCCTATACGTACATACCTCACACTCTCAAGTTTAACTACTTTTACAAGTTCCGATACTTATTATTTTGGAGCACGTGTGATATAATCTACCTTACGATCTGATTTCAGTTTGGTGTTTCCTATGTCGACGGGTGCATTCTTTATAATTACCCCATTTGTCAAAAGCTTCCTCCTTCCGCCTGCGCCATCGTTCTTTCAACGCGTACTTTAGCATCTTTTCACTGGCATCCGTGCTAACGACGTTGAAACCTTCGGCGAGCAACATCACTGAGTCAATTCTACAAAGAGTGCGTCAGAACGACGTCAGTGTGTTGAGAACACGTAACTGTAGCAGATAGCGGCAACAACAGCAGCAGCAGTGTGCGTTAGCAACAACAACACAGGACAAGAGCGTTGCAACGATGCAAGAGTAAGTAACAACAAGACCGTAGGAAGAGCGTGACTACACGACAATAGGAAGTGACAACAAGACACGGAGGAGGTGACAACAAGGCCGCAGGAAGAGGGTGACAAAGCCGGGTGACATATTGCTGTTTCTGTTAAACCGATGCTCTGCGAGATGTAACACGCTGCAGTGTTTGACTAAAGCCAAAAGAACATTCATCTTAGGCTTGGTCGTGATGTGGGGAGCGGTCGTCTAATGGTTAGAGCACCCGACAGTTTCCGGAGGATTGTGGTTCAGTTCCGTCCATTTCAAGGCTTGGGCAATTTCGTTCACACCATTTTGCCTGTGTCTTTCAGAAGAGACACTAAAAGCCGTTGTTCCCTTCAGTCTGATATTTATGTCAATGGAAGCATAATATCCTACACAGGGAATGTGGAAATGGAACAGATCGGTCGTGGACTGTCTAACTATAACGAAGGAAAACCGCTGTTATCGTAACCCTAGATCGGGCTGTTTCCAGTTAAATGTCAACAGTCAATATCATAAAACCATATCGGATGAGGCTGGAGATCTAGAGCTTCAGTGGACACGTGACAACACGCAGCAATCACGCATACACACCATCCCCAGTTGGGTGGCTTCGTAGAAACCCTCGTGATTACAAATTATGGCCTTAACCGCTTGGTAACATATTTTAACCCCCTAATTGATCAGCAGTTTCGCAATGACTTACCCAATGCCGCATGCTACATCGAGTATGTTTTGACACCCGTGTTCTCGCAATATCTTCGTCAACCACTGCAGATACGGCGACGTCCTGACACTTGTGCAGTCGAAGTAGATATTGTATACTCGGGCAACCGCGCCGTCGGCATACTGGTCCCATGACACGTCTGCTGGCACTTCGAGCGATCTCGTCTGATACACGCTGTCGGCCATCTTCTCGGTCTGTGACGAGCCGGGCGCGCCCTGCCTCGTATACCGTGTTATGGCGGGCTGGCGACCACCGGCTGCTCGTGTCTGGAACCAGGGGTGGTGGCTGTTGGGCTGCTGTTCTGATTGGAATCGTGCTGATGACTGAGCGGTTAAAGGGACTAACAACAAGAAACTAGCTAAAATGCGTTTTCGGTGTGTACATAAAGTTTAATATTGTATGTACATTGATTTATATGTAAAATTACATGTTTAATGCTTTTCAATAGTAAAAATATTAGAAGTTGATGAGATGATCCATCACGTGGTTTTGTGACGTCAATGATGATATGGGTTTACATTCAGTCAGTGATTTCTATACAATGTTTCAGTATAATTTCACTGGCGTTACTATAGCGAGTGACGGCGATGTAAATTTTCCAGAATAAAACATAATACAACGATTTTGAACCGCTAGCAGCTAGTGACCCCGCATAATCATATTCGAATTCGGCCCTTTCGGAGCAGTTTAGCGACATCAGCAGCCTTTGACTTCGAACTGAATTACTTCAAATCTAAATAATTTTTTTCTTTGGAACTACAGCAACATTTATAAAAACAAATGTGTAAACAATAATGTTGTGTTACGTGGTGATCCCATGTCGTGTTGCCGTCTTCCTGGGACCCCATTTACTATATATATGTGTGTGTGTGTGTGTGTGTGTGTGTGTGTGTATGTGTGTGTATATATATATATATATATATATATATATATATATATATATATATATATATATATATATATATATATATATATATATATATATATATATATAAAGACACAATGCGCAAGGATTGCCACTGTGCGCACTGACATGAACATACGGCGCCTACAGCAAATGTGCACAGCCAGGGTGTACGTTACAATAACAATGAATGCACAGACACGAGCTGGTGCATGTCACTAATTAATATAAATAACGTTAGCAAAGAGTCAATACTAATTTGAAAGATTAATTTAACCAAAAAACATTGTTTCTGATTAATAACGTTGCAGCATAATTACGGAATACGAGGGGAAAAGGTCAACAAATACAAATTGCACAAACATAGTACTAGCGATACTATTTGAAATTCAATAAACACAAAAGCGGGGGATAGTAATCTCCAGCCCCACCCGCTTGCTGGTGGGGTCCCGCCACACCCGCTAAAGATCTGCTCAAATGAGCCGGTCCTCGCACGGAAAGCCCGGGTCTCCTGTGAAGCACATACCAAAAAAGTACCTCCTACACTCCGAACGCCATGCAACGCCGAGCGAGCTGAAACAGGCCACCAGCAAGCTCTGTGGCGTATGCCCATCGCTTTTTGTGTGTCTCTCTGTGCAGCCCTTTCTCTGTTTGTGTGAGAAAAACCATGTAGAGTGAAAAACGAGCAATCTGTCCACTTTATTTTCATAGACTACGACAGCACAAGGATTGCCTCTGTGGAAACGGACTTGAAGATACGGCGCCTGCAGCAAAGTGCACAGCAGGAAGTACATTACAATAACAATGAATATACATACACAGGCTGGTACGTGTAACTAAGACTGGTTTGCAAGATTAAATGACCAAAAAGCCTTTGTTTATCTAAGTCATTCGTACCAACGTCGAAAATAACCTCGTGACGGCAATGTTTTTCCAGTCCTACAAACAACCTTTTTGCAACAAGTTTTGCAACAGTAGCACCCCTCGACCAGAGTAACTGCATTCAGTACGCGCTGCTCTAAGCTAAAAAATATCCCGGTTTGTCTCGCGCATGAAACGCACCAAGCGGGGAACATAGCTATTGCCAACAATTAAAACACTATGCACCATATTAATATTAAGCATAATTACTGATACCGCCTCTGTCACCGGGATACTCGTGAACAGGGATGTCACATTAAAGGACACCATTTTCCTCCCTGGTGGATCTTCCAACTCTTTGATCTTCTTTACAAACTGTGTGCTGTTTTTCACAAAATGTTCTGTTTTTCCAACTAATAGGCTCAAAATGCTGGCTAGAAACTTTGCCGTCTTGTATGTAATGCTACCTATACTTGATACTATAGGTAATTATGCTTACTATTAATAAACAAGAAACCGGACAAACTCTCCATTCAATGACTCTGCACCATACTCACTGAAATTGTTGAATCCCGAATTGATCCTGCTCCTGCGCCTACGGTTCTTCTATTGTTCTAAGGATACAATTCTAGTTCTAATGATCGTCTCGTTGATTGCGTGTTAAAATAGAAAAAAATATATAGCGCCGTATTTTATGCGAAAGGACGCGAAAGCTATAAATGCAGTTACACAGTAAAAACTTCCGAGTTAATATGTAAGTAACTCAATTAACAAATGGATGCTGTCTGCATTCACCGAATTCGACACATGCGTCAACATGATGGAGTATACAATAATACACAATCTGATGCCCAACACATCAAGGGGGAAATCAAAACCACCCTCCACTGTCACGGTGGGGCCTGACAGAGAAAACTATGTAATGTGTAGTAAGGAGAGACGAGAAAGAAAGGAAGGTGGAGTAATTGTATATATTAAACAATATATCCAAGCATATGATATAACATTGAAAAGTGAAGCAGATTTTGAGGAAGCAATTTTGTGTAACACAGTTACTAGTAACTCAACATTAAAAATAGGAGTAATTTATCGTAGTCCTAACATAAGACAAGAGGAAGACGTAAAATAACAAAAGGCGATAAGGGAGGTGAGCAAGGGGGAATGAGTGATTTTAATCATGGCCATATACAATGGGAATCAATAGAGAGTATCAGGAGAAACAGCTAATTTTACCCCTGTACAAAGCAGTAGTTAGACACCACATTTGGAATATTGGCTTTTTTAAACAAACTTGGCTCCGTAGGGAACTTATACCAATTACATGTTACTTTATTCTTACATATGTTTGCATAACAATCAAATGTCGCACAATACACCATTACGTCGCTTGCTTCTAAACAACCTCTATCGCTCTCAACAGTATTGTGAATGAATGGAAAGTCTCGTAGTTTCGTAGCACTGCCTAATCATCAGTGACGTCATGTTGAAGTTTGCCGATATGCATAATCGAGGCAGACCGGTAGAACAGAGTATTATTTGAAATTGTTAATTAATGTAATTTTAATGGATTTTTTGGGGTTGTGGAAAATATAAATGTACTACAATATTACTTTTGGAGTGTTGGTATTGTTGTTGTTGTCGTTGTTGTTGCTGTTGTAGTTTTTGTTGCTGTTGTTGTTGTTGTTATAGTGTTCGTTCTCGATATGACTTATGTCCAGAGTGGACGTTGTAAGGCTTTAAGCTTTCACTGATGTAGTCATGTGTATCAACTGTTTTGATTAAGCTTGTATATGTGAATACATTTTATATACCTTAAAATGAAAGTTTTACTAAATTACAATTCGAACTTCAACATCTACTAATGCTACGGAAAGGACGATTACTTAAAACACGTGAAGGCGATATCTTCAGCGGTTATGAAAAGTCATTGGAATCAATGTATCTTCGCTACCTTTCTTGTAAATGAAGCAAGACAATCGGACTACCTGTTGCCTATTCCAAGGACAGTATAACGTTTCAAATATTGAACACATGTTTAACCTGTCGTGAAATCTGTAAAGTGTGTGTTGCATCAGACATAACATCACACTTGTTTATGCTATTTAAATGAGGAAATGTCAAACTAGTGTGTGATTTAAAACAACAAGTTCAATAAGTAAAACATTAAATTACCACAAACAAATATGCTTTTTATTACATATAATATACAGGAGTGTGAAACATGCACTGCTAATTTTATTAAAATTATATATCGGATATTAATAAAATATAATTACTGATGCGTTCAAAAAATATGAAATTAATGTTACAAATACACATTAATATTCTTAACTATAGAACATGCGTACCATTTAGCATGTAACAATGTTATTGGTCATTGCTCACAATTGATAGGATACCACGTTTTGTAATGTTTGTAACATATATAAGTATGTGAATATTAAGAATAAACCCACAAGGAACCGTCGAAGTTGACTCTTCAAGGGCAGCTGACGCCGAGAACAGACGACAACGTGCGCATGTCCGCTTGCGTTGGTTGACTAAAACAAGACTACTACCGCCATCTATGTGACAACACTGCGGAAGTGCCGCGGCTGAACTTATTGAGCTAACATCACATGAACGAGCCTGTGCTTGACAACTCGATATCACATAAATAAACTAAATTAGCGATGCATGCCATGCTCGAAAAAGAAAAATCCGCCTAAGAAGAAGAAGAAGAATAGGACATCATCAACAGTTATTGGATAACTATCTTGTCACTGTTGTCAACTAACCAGTTCTCAGTCATAGTGGCCACACACTTGGCATTGTTTGGTTCTCCAACTAGACCTATGTAGAAGCGTGTTTCGCAGACTTCTCGGCGATGTGGGTGTAGTATGCCGGTTTCTGAACACGGCCGAGCGTCTGGGAGTCGCCGTGGATCGAGTGAGCACAGACTTCGCCGAATACGCCCTTCAGTAAGTTCGAGAACTCTGCCAGCTGGTGCGGGTAGCAGGACAGACGAAATTGGCATTTTCTACAACAGGAATCAGCGTTAAAAAATCGACTTCTAATTATTAACATCAGTCTACCTTACGGGTAGGCCTAATGTACATAAACGTTGGATACAATTCCTGTGGGTGACAGTGATGGCTAGGTGGCCCCGGGATCAGACATAAAGGGTCACAAACTAGTTTATAGTATACATATCAACAACGCTTTTCAGACATTGCCTCACGTGATCGCTATGGTGATGAGCTTTGTTACGTCACAGGAAAGCATGTTGCTTTTAACAAAAACTCACAAAGTATGTTTGTCTTAATATTGTAGCACCTTCAACGAGTTTACTTAATGCATTAAACAAAATGTCTAGATGGTAGATGTGAATTTCTACCAGTAACCTTATCATTATCAAACATTCATACTTCAGAAAGCGTGTTGAAAATAAGGCAGGTTTAAGAACAACAACAAGCATTTTATTAAAGGTAAGTTTTCACACTAAGAATATGCTAATAATTTAGAAAATACGCCTATGTTTAACTTATAAAAATAAATAGAACTGATAATAATAAGGTTTGCAGATGCTTATATTGATTTCTGATATCGTATAATGGTGTTTTTTATTTGTGTAGAATTTGAACCATTTGTCAACTTGTAAAATACAGCAATAATCGAATGGTGAGATTTCAATATTTTAAAATTCTGAAAATGCTAACTGTTTATTTCGTACACTTGCGCCATATACAGGAATGCTAATGAAGGACTGTAGTGGATATTAACCTGTACCATGAGAAGGAGTGTTATTAAACAACGGTAGTTATACTGCTTCTGCGAAACCTTCAAGATGGCGTAACTGTTTTGACACAGGGTAAGTCCACAATTTTGACTGGCTGAAAGTTAAAATTTCAATGCCTCGATTAACCAGGCTCCGCACTGTTGCGTTTGTCGCACACATCTTCGCTTGGATGCAGAATGGGGTTTTCATTGTGACGGAAAATTAGCAAATTAAGTTGTCATCCGGGCATTTAACGAGTTAAAATAATAGTTAACTTTCATGAGTTGATACGATACAATTCGAATTAACTTTAAAAACTTTGATTATATTGCCGCAAATGTCCGACTGAATAGTTAAATCAGGCAACACAAATTTAGTGTAGCTTCTCAATAATGACGCTGATTGCCTAATGCCGAGTCAATGGAATGCCTACACAATATGGAGTAGTGAAAGTAGCTAACAACAACGCCTCTGCTGCCAGACTCTCTTATCGGCGGATTCACGAAGCCGAGCGAGAGTCGGATCAACGAGACTACCTATTTCAGGAATGTATTTGTACACACAACCTCTAGCGGAAATTAACTGTGAGCAATCTTTATTGGTAACTATGTGTGTATTATGATTGAATGTTATTTCGTTGACAGGAAGATCATGGTTTTACAAGCGAAACATTTCTACATACATGTGGTAACACTAACAAGAGATAGTTGTTTATCCATAGAAAGGGTTCCAGGAAAATAAAACCCCGTGACCAGAGCTTCCGGATGTACGCTGCACCTACCCTTCCTTCGGAAGACCCTTTCTAGTACCGTTATTGCACTTCGGGATATCGATAGTGTAGTCGAAGGTAGTCAGAGTCGGACGGCAGTTCACGTACAGATTAGACACCTTGACGTCTTGTTTGCCATCGCCCTGTGTGGAATAAAACGTCATACACGTTTCAAGAATCAATTAAAACTATCGTTCATTGACAATGCTACTTGTGCCTTTGAGGTGTTTATACAAAATGGTTTAAGTTGTAAATATAATAATGTGACATGTTGAAATATTTCAAAACTGTTTGTGCCTGTACGACTGGGGGGAGGGAAAAATAATACAGCAATAAATTTGGTGACATATTTTATAAAAATGTAGATTGCTTTCTACTTTGGTTAAATATTTTACCTATTATTTAAGATAATTAATTATACACACTACTAGCAATTGTGCTAAATGAAAGTGAACATTTTGGTAAGAACAAAGATGTCTGGTTGAAATTAGATGCCAGAAATGTTTTAAACCACAACCGCTAGAAACTGTTATCCTATGCATACTTATCCTGTTTGTATGTGGTCTTTATTTTATGTAATCAACATTACGATATCACTTCCGTGCAATAAATTTACAACAACACACTCACAACGTTGTATATGCTCTTAGCCGGAGCCTTGCCGGTGGTCAGAATGTCATCGAAGTTGCGATGGTCAATGACGAGGATTCCACTTGGCTTGATCATGTCCCGGAAGTTGGTCAGCGCCACCTTCTGGTAGTGCTGTGAACCTTCGAAGTCGGGCAGGTTGGAGAACGAGTTGTTCAAACACACCACGGCGTCGAACCCTCCCTCGGGCACACCATCAACGTCGCTGAGATCATCCGAGAGAGACAACCAATTCGCTTCTTCTATTACTGAAACACCATGTTTTTTTACCGCTTACACACACAGTCACTCACTAACGCACGAACCCACGAGCGCACACACACACATACACATTTGTGTTCCAAACTTTCGTCCTACCAGTGTAGTTAATAAACTACAATAAAACAGATGTCACCATTAAGACCGGGTCAACATTCTAAGAGAGTTCAAGCAGTGGTCACCCATTGCAGCGACAAAGACCCACCATTTGTTCAAATATAAACCGGCCAACACTGGTGGAAGAAACAGTTAGCGGATGCCTTCAGGAAATCGACGATATGCAAACACGCACAGATGTGGATTTTCCCTGACGCCAGTTTTCAACGCAAAAATACAATGGATGCATTACACAAGCACGCACGGACGGACGGACGCATGAAGGCGCGAACGTACGAACGCACGCAAGAACGCACACGCACACACACACACACACACACACACACACACACACACACACACACACACACACACACACACACACACACACAAACACACACACACACACACACACACACACCGCCTTATCTTCACTGTAATTGTCCATGCTAATCGCACTAATTCGGATCGATCAATTGGCTATTGTCGAACGATTAGCTGGTTAGTTCCCCTCTGTGTGTGCGCGATGTTACGTAAATGTAAGTCGTTCAGAAGAGTTTAAAAGATTAACACCCAACGTTGTAAGTAACACCCAAAGTAGTAAGTAAACACCCAAAGTAGTAAGTAAACACCCAAAGTAGAAAGCGTGAGTCCAAGGAAAAGGAAATTAGTTGTTTTCGTTTTGATAGTTCAACATTGTCAGCTAAAAGTGTTACCATATTTAAACATATTTAACTGCACTGTATGAGATAGTGATTTCATCCCAAGTATTCCCTAACTCCTGAGAATATGCATTTCGACTTTCTTGGTTTTTTTTTAAAGACATGTCCATTGCCGCAACAATTGGACAGCACATGTTTAGTTCATGCAAGGTTATTATCATCACTTGTTTCCTAAACAGAAGCGTTGGCCTAGACGTGCAGACCTCACACTCCCAAGTTTAACAAGTTGCGATACATATTATTTTGGAGCACGTGTGATTTAATCTACCAGATGATCTGACTTCAGTTTGGTGTTTGCTGTGTCGATGGGTGCATTCTTTATAATTACCCCATTTGTCAAAAGCTTCCTCCTTCCGCCTGCGCCAACGTTTTTCCAACGCGTACTTTAGCATCTTATCACTGGCATCCGTGCTGACGACGTTGAAACCTTCTTCGAGCAACATCACGGAGTCAACTCTACAAAGAGTGCGTCAGAAGGACGTTAGTGTGTTGAGAGAACGTATCTGTAGCAGATAGCGGCAACAACAGCAGCAGCAGTGTGATTTAACAACAACGACACCGGACAAGAGCGTTGCAACGATGCAAGAGTAAGTGACAACAAGACCGTAGGAAGAGCGTGACTACACGACAATAGGAAGTGACAACAAGACACGAAGGAGGTGACAACAAGGCCGCAGGGAGAGGGTGAAAACCGGGTGACATATTGCTGTTTCTGTTAAACCGATGCTCTGCGAAATGTAACACGCTGCAGTGTTTAACTAAAGCCAAAAGAACGTTCATCTTAGGCTTGGTCGTGTTGTGGGGAGCGGTCGTCTAATGGATAGAGCACCCGACAGTCGCTTAGGAGGATTGTGGTTCAGTTCCACCTATTTCAAGGCTTGGACAATTTCGTTCACACCACTTTGCCTGTATGTTTCGGAAGAAACACTAAAAGCCGTTGTTCCCTTCAGTCTGGTATCTGTGCCAATGGACGTATAATATCGTACACAGGGAAGGTAGAAATGAAACAGACCTATCGTGGATTCTCTAAATATAAGGAAGGAAAACCGCTGTCATCAGTAGTATGTAGGAGTTTTTGAATCCTCAAATAATGAGCAGATTTTGGGGCTTATTCTGATTGGTCGAAATTTGAAATGGAGCGTTCTGATTGGTCGAGAACATTTCACCACCAGGGGGCGCCACTGTATAATCCCCTATTATCGCACAAAATGAGCAGATTTTGGGACTCTTTCTGATTGGTCGAGAGCCGTTTCACCGCCAGGGGCGGTACGGGTTAATTGTGAGCAGTCGCGTGACTTGTGTCGACGGCTCTGATTGGTCGATAGCAGTTTCGCCGCCAGGGGCGCCACGGGTCAGCCCCTATTATCGATCGAATTTTTATATTTTGGAGCTCTTTCTGATTACTCGAGAGCAGTCACGTCACTCCTTTGCGGTGATAATGTCGCTATGGGGCGCTACAGGTCAAGTGTTGACGGTTCTGATTGGTCGAGAGCCGTCACGTGACCTATGACGTCACAGCTAATTTGCATAAATTGTGGTGAAATCGTCGCCAAGGGGCGCTGCGGTTCAATTGTGTCGACGGTTCTGATTGCTCGAGAGCAGTCACGTGAACTATAACGTCACAGCTCCTCATTTGCATATCACGTTACCCCTCTATTAAGGCTGCCATCTTGTGTTGCTGCCATGTTGTTTTGCATTGATAGTCACCAGGAGGCGCTTCTACGAGTCAAATGTATACATTTGCATAAATTAACATAAATTGCACCCTTTTGGGGTGGAATCGTCGCCAGGAGGCGCTGTGGTTTAATTGTGTCGACGGTTCTGATTGGTCGAGAACAGCCACGTGACATATGACGTCACAGCTCTTCATTTGCATATCACGTGACCTCTCTATGGAGGCTGCGATCATGTTTTGCTGCCATGTTGTTTTGCATTGATACGATTACCAGACGGCACTGCGGGACAAGGTCGAAGGTCAAAGGTTACCGACCTTTTGCATTGATAAAATTGCCAATTACGGTTAGGGTTAGTAACCCTAATGGAAAATTCGAGATAAAACTGGTAAACTGTAGGAATAATTGTCAGTTAGGGTTAGGGTTAGTAACCCTAATGAAAGGTCAAAGGTCACCGACCTGTTGTACTTATACAACTACCAATTAGGTTTAAAGGGTTAGGGTTAGTAACCCTAATTATGTAGTATGTAGTGAACCCTAATACGAACCCTGACCCTAACCCTAAAAGAACATGTAGGAAGAGCGGTTGTGATGACAGTGGCGGTTTGGTTTAATACTGACGATTATAGCGCGCTTTTCGAGACGTGTCTGGGTACAGAAGTGTAGTTTGTTTTCTTCTTTTCTGGAACGTTCGAACAATGTTATGGAACTTTCCATGCTCACGAAAAGAAACACGATCCCACATTTTCACCCTGCTAGCAGACTGAAACCTAGCGGTCGAATGTTCGTGCATGCAGCGTAAAAACCTAGCCGTGCATTTAAGCTATACGACGCATATCGCATCATTGCATTATATCGAGAACTTTTTGACGTATGTCGTTTAGCGTCGACACCTACATATCGCCTATAATGATACGAGTCTGCCAGAACACCGCGAGGTCAAATGGTCAAGGTCAACAAAAAACACCGTCGCTTTCTGGAACGTTCGAACGAAGTCACGCCAGGAAGAGAAACACATTCCCACATTTTCACTGCTAGTAGACTGAAACCTAGTAGACTGAAACCTAGCGGACGAAAGTTCGTGCATGCAGCGGGAAAAACGTAGCCGTGCAATACGGCGCATATCGCATAATTGCATTATATCGAGAACTTTTCGACGTGTCGTTTCGCGTCGACACCTACATATCGCCTATAATGATACCAGTTTGCATGAACACCTCGAGGTCAAAAGGTCAAGGTCAACAAAAAAAAACACCGCCGCTTTCTGGAACGTTCGAACGAAGTCTTGGAATTGTCCATAAACACCGCGAGGTCAAAAGATCAAGGTCAACAAAAACCATCGCCGCTGTCTTGAACGTTCGAACGAAGAGGATCAAACTGGTTTAAACCGGTTCAAACTGGTTCAAACCAGTTCAAACTGGTTAAAACCGGTTCAAACCGGGATAAACCCAGGAAAAAAGTGCACTGTCAACAGTAGCGACAGGCTATATAAACCGGGCCGCTACTGCAATTGCCATCACAACCGTTCTCCGATCTCTGCACAGCCCTTCGATTCAACACTACAGCCACGCAGCAACACATCGATATACCGCGACGGTAGCGATACACCAAGTTTTGTAAGTATCTATTATATGTATAGTGCGTGTCCTTATTTGTACGAATGCTACCTAATACATTCTCCTATCACAATCGTTCTCCAATCTTTGCACACCTATTTCGTCGCATCACCAGCAACGATGAAATACACATGTTCAAAATGCAACAAAGTGTTTGCAAGAAATTACCATTTACTTCGCCATATAAGAACAATGTGTAATTCCACCAACGTTTCACAACCATCAGTATGCATAACATGTGGTAAGGTATTTGCAAGAAATTTCAACTTACAAAGGCATGAAAGAACGACATGTGTCGATACAGTTTCACCACCATTGCCAAAAAGAGCGAAAAGGGAAGCCACCCGTTCATTAGCGAAGATCCCATCGACCCGCCCGATCGATTTCCCTTCCCCGACGCTCTGTCAACAGATTTGTTAGAGGTCGTCCATAACAATTGGTCCTCCATTAGGACAAGCGTATCCAGAGGTCCTCTCCAGACCAGGGTAAATGTTAGACTATGCAGTCTAGATGCGACTACTCTAGAATCTCCATTGAAGACCATGTTCGAGCAACAGACCAATGCTTTCAAAATCAACTTGAGTTATGGATTTGTTTAAAAAAACAAAAACACAGGATGTTATAGGTATTATCATCCCTCCTGCAATAGCTAAGGTCGACACCTGGACGAACCCAGTATCATCAAAAATCGGGAGGAGTTTGATGTTTTTTTAGAACGTATAAGACAAACAGATGTTTTACAGTATGCGATAACACAGAGACCCGACTCTGCGCGGGTTTATGAGTTAGTGACAAATGTGACCTTTTTTATAAACCGCATCATCAATCACCCAATAGGATGTGTAGCCATGATTCCTCTGCCGACATACATCAAGAAGAACAAAGCCGTCATCGATCTGGAAAGAGAACCTGTCCATGGCAAGAGGTACAACGAAAATGTGTGCCTCTTTAGATGCTTAGCTCTTCATCGGGGTGGTGACGTCCGTTGTTTGGAATCTGCCGTTCCGAAACTCTACGAGACGTATGACAATGTACCCATGGAAGAATTTGTCGTAGTCACACTCGAAGACCTCTATCGCGTAGAGACCACTTTCCAAACGAACGTGTGCGTTTATAAACTCGTCGAGTCTGATGATGATGGAAAGACCGTTGTGCCATTATTCTGACACGATGTATCTCAATCTTCACGAGACACTTTTCGTACATACAAAACATTCAAATGTACTGCCACACCTATTGCTGCCGAAAGTGCGGCGTGTGTTTGTTTAAAGGTACATGGCAACTGTACAGACACGAGCGCACGTGCACGGGAGGTGTGCGTCGGGTCTATCCCGGAGGCTTGTACCATTCGACTCCGTCTGTGTTCGAACGTCTGGATGACAAGAACATTCGAGTCCCCGAATCGTTGCGGTACTATCCGTACCGAGCCACCTTTGACTTCGAGTGTTGGTTCGACACCGCACGACTTCCGTCGGACAGCGACAAGATGCAGTGGGTGGCGCGTCACGTCCCGTTGAGCGTTAGCGTGGCATCCAACGTGCCGTGACACGAACAAGTGCAATGTCTCGTCACGGATGGAGACACCAACAAGTTGGTGGGCGCCATGATGGACATCCTGCAATGATGTGACGCCGCCTACGAAAACATAAAAAATTCTTACGAGGACGTGATAGCTCGACTGGTAAAAGCTCGATCGAATTGGGACGAAACATTGCGCAATGCACAATCACCTGACGACGAGGAATCTCGCCAACCGAGCAACCCGTACAAAACGCTTATGAAACAACTTAATGACTGGCTTCATAAATTACCAGTCATCGGCTTTAATTCGGGGAAATACGATCTCAATGCCGTCAAACAGTTCCTCGTTCCCTACATCCTGTCAAAGAAAGAAGAAATGGAACAAGACGACAAAGAGAAAGAAGATTAGAACGATGGCGTCGGGTCGTTTCTCGTCATCAAACGCGACACGTTCATGTGTCTATCGACGGAAAAGCTAAAATTCCTAGACATGACCAAT
Source organism: Lamellibrachia columna (assembly GCA_963662155.1). Classification (NCBI taxonomy): domain Eukaryota; kingdom Metazoa; phylum Annelida; class Polychaeta; order Sabellida; family Siboglinidae; genus Lamellibrachia; species Lamellibrachia columna. The sequence continues at coordinate 35,228,271 of OY759262.1, forward strand.
TACATAGCCCCGGGATTCAGCTACGACAAATGTCTGAAAGCGTACGGTTGTAAAATAACAAAAGGGTTTTTCCACATGAATATATGGACTGTTTGGAAAGGCTTGATGATACCGCACTTCCAGCAAAAGAAGCTTTCTTCAGTCAATTGAAGAACGAGGGTATTTCCAACGAGGATTACGTCGGTTGTCAAGAGGCCTGGCGCGATAACGGCATGACGACCTTGCGAGACTTTCTCATCTGGTACAACAATAGAGACGTGGTTCCTTTTCTGCAAGCCATCGCGATGTTTCTACCACGGCCCCCTTGCTTGGGTCTAGAAAGGAACGCCGTCAACGGAAACCCATGACCCAACTGCTCGCCGAGACCCGAAAGAACACCGCCTACCTAGGTCACTTTGTCAAGGTCGTCGAGTTGTGGGAATGCGAGTGGAAAGAGACGAGAAGAGATCCGATCGTGAAAAAGTGTCTGGATGCTGCCTTTCCACGACGACGCCACGTGCGGTGGACGATGACGTCGCAACATATACTGAGAGGTGTGCGTGACGGAACCATATTCGGATTGATCGAATTTGATGTTTCGGTGCCGATAACATTACACGCGCATTTTTTCCGAAATGCAGCCGGTGTTTAAAAACATCCGTCTGACCCGCGACGATCTCGGACCTTTCATGCGCCGATACGCCGAAGAACAGAACATCATGACGACTCCGCGGCGTATGCTCGTGGGCAGTTTCCACGGCGACCAGATATTGCTCGCCACGCCGCTCCTGAGATGGTACCTGGAACACGGACTCGAGGTAACGCGCGTCTACCAGGTCGTAGAGTACACCCCCATCCCGTTCTTCCTGTGGTTCGGCGACGCTGTGTCCACGGCCCGACGCGAGGGAGAGGTCCACCCGCACAAGGCCATCATTGCTGATACGATGAAGTTGCTGGGGAACTCGGGTTACGGTAAGACCATCACCAACGTGGATCGACATCGCGACTTGAAATACTACACGGAGAAGGCGGCATCGCTCATGGTCAACGATAGACGGTTCCGACAACTCGACGTCATCGTCGACGATGCGTACGAGATAGCGATGAACAAGAAAACCGTCACGTACGCCCTGCCCGTACACGTGGAGTTCTTAGTTCTGCAGTACGCCAAGATGCGCATGTTGCAGTTCTACTACGACTTCATTAACAGGTATCTGGAGCGTCCTATTTTTCAGTACTGCGAGATGGATACAGATTCCGCCTATTTGGCCTTGGCCGGCGAGTCCGTCGACGACATCGTGACCCCGGAACTACGAGAACATTATTTCCGACATCGATCCGAATGGTTGCCGTCCGAATGTTGCGACGAACATCAGAACGAGTACGTGCGCTGTCGACTCGCCGATCGTCCGTGGGTCGGTGACGAGGCGTGCTGTAAGGTGGGCAAGGTGTACGACAAGAGGACACCGGATCTGTTCAAGGTCGAGTGGTCCGGTGACGGGTTCGTGGGGTTGTGCAGCAAGACGTACTATTGTTTCGGAGCCACCGACAAGTACAGCACCAAAGGACTGAGAAAGCGTCACAATGCCATCAACAAGGACGCGTTCCTAGAGGTGCTCGCCAACCGTCGGAGCGGAAGTGGAAAGAACCGCGGGTTCCGGGTGCATCGCTCGTCCATGTTGACGTATGTGCAGGAAAGAGCGGCTCTCACCTACTTCTATGCCAAACGCGTGGTGCACGAGGACGGAGTGAGCACGGGTCCGGTGGACGTGTAGAAAAGATGATGCACGCCGGTCATACGGCCTGTTGACGTAGTGCTAGGCGATGTCTTCGTACTCGTTATAATCACCGTCGTAGGTTTGGTGTTCGCAAGCGTTATATACGGCGAATTTCTTATGAGAGTAGACGTGCTAGAACCTTTCGTCGTAGAGCACATTGCTATATTCGTAATGTGCAGCTTGGATCTTATTTCATTGCTGATGCAGGAGAGTGGACTTGCTTTAATTCAAAGTTCTCGTTTGAGGAGGTTCCGTACCAACTTCGTGCTCGCTGGTATGATAACTTTGATCAGATTAAGGTACTGTATGTTACTTACAAGATATGGATCCATGATGTTAGTCCTGACCAATCAGTGTCTCAATGTGATGCTTTGGTTCCTGTCATGAGAGTTCCTCCATTCCGCTGGAGTTACGATCCCGAACTTTCAAAGAACATTTTCACCTGCTGTGTTGCCTATGCATTATACATCTAAAACGTTTGTTTTAGTCAGAAAGCGCGTCATCAGTAGTAGCGACAGACTATATAAACAGGACGTGTAGAAAAGGCGATGCACACTGGTCGTCTTTCATAAGTGACCATGGACGTACGCTGGACCGACGGGATGTGGTAAAAGTACTTTCATGATGCGTATGCTGCATCACGCTGCTACAAGGATCGATCCACCTCCCGAACGGATCACGTACATACATACATATACATGTATGCATACATGCATACATCTATATGTACACATATGTACATACATACATTGATGCATACAGCAAGAAACATTATAAGTAATCTGAAACGACGTTGATATAAGTAGTATATAGAAGCAGATATTTTTGAATTCCCTAGTTGGGAAGACTTTTAAGGTGGTGTGATACGTGTCCATAGCACAGTGTGCGCTGCGATGTGGGATCCACAGAACACGTACAGTTCCGTCGTCGTTGCGCTACTTTGCGGTGGACTATACTTGCTCGCCGACGCTATCGCTCAACGTCTGATACTAGTAGGGTTACTATTCGGGATATGGTCTCACTACTAGACTATCGATCCATCACCGTCGTTGTGGTCGTGCTAGTGTCTGTTCTGCTTTACGTCAAGACCCGTGCTACGCAGTCAACGTCACCATCATCACCACTGTCAATCCATCGGATATATTTTAATGGCGTCGAGGAATAAACAACTGAAGATCCGAAAAGGGTGTCAAGTTAGGAGGTGTCGACGCCTTGCGATGCGTCACGCGCGAGCCGAGGAAAATCGTCGAAGAATGGTTGTCGGAACAGGACGCCTATACCCTACACAAACCGGCGAGACGTCACTTCAGGAGACGATGCATCGTCGTGGGAGGTCCACGTCAGCAGTGGCAGGCCGATCTCGTCGACCTGTCGAATTTGAAAACTGACAACGATGGTATGACCTTTCTCCTCACGATGATCGACGTCTTCACGAAAGTGGCTTGGTGCGTTCCCCTGAAGAACAAGTCCGCAGCATCATTGGTGACGGCGCTGAAACGCACGTTCACCGAAGGCTGGCCATAGAAGTTGCAGACAGATCAAGGACTCGAATTTCTGAATCGGTCCGTTCAGGCTCTGTTGAAGAAGTACGGCATCCATATTTTCTCCACTCACAACGCGGAAACGAAAGCGAGCATCGTCGAAAGATTCAATAGAATGTTGAAGACGCGTATGTGGCGATACATCACGAAACACCAGACGTGGCGATTCATCGACGTCCTTCAGGACTTTGTGCAGTCGTACAACAGCACCCACCACCGCAGCATCAGCATGACTCCGTCACAGGTGAATGCAAAGAATCAAGCAGAGGTGTGGCAGCGTCTGTACGGTGACGACGGTAAGGGCGTGCCCAAGTTACGTGTGTCGGATCGCGTGCGCCTCAGTAAGTTCAAGAGACTGTTCGAAAAAGGCTACATGGCGAATTGGAGCGAAGAGATGTTCACCATACACGAGGTTCACCACTCTGATCCACCGATGTACCGATTGATCGACGATCTCGGCGAAGTGCTGGACGGCACTTTCTACGAACCAGAGCTGCAGAAGGTGTCGATGCCCGTCAATAAAGTGTACCGCGTGGAATCGTTACTGCAGCGAAGTAAGGTGGGTAGACGAACGGAGGCTTTGGTGAAATGGTACGGCTACCCCTCCAAGTTCAAAAGCTGGGTTGATGCCAAGGCTCTCATTCGCTATAAAGTCTAGCCGCGCGTCTGTCGTCACTTCATTCGAACGATGACAGACGAGTCGATAACAGAGGACTTCACCGCCGCCGCCACCATCATAGAAGAAGAGGACAGTACTGACGCACAGAGCGAGAAAGACAGCACTCCTTGGCATCTGTTCGGTACCGTATGTCCTCGAGAGGAGATAGTGTTTCTGTGTCAGGTCGTCGTCTTGTAAACGGTCATCCTGATAAGCATTTACAGCCTGACGACAGGTCACGAGAATTCAAATCTGTGGGCGGTCCTGTTGAGTAGTTCGTTGGGTTACCTATTGCCCAATCCCACTTTGAGACGTCATGACGAATGATTTCTACCTGACGCTGCCTAGCAACGCTTCCATGAAGATGTATCCCGACAATACGTTGGCTCATTACATCACAGACTTGCCTCAACGTATCGATCTGACCGGCGAGTGGGAGTGTGGGTTTGGCAGAGATACAGTACCCACATACTTGGTACAACATCGGAGTGGACGACAGCTGGTTCTTCCTCAACGAGCACGAACCTATGGGTCAAATACCGAGTGCAAAGATAAGTGCTGGATATTACAAAGGTCTTGTGACATTGATGAATCATGTTAACAAGGAACTGAGTCGTATGTGGACGGATAAGACACTGCCAAAATTGAGCTACAGTTCCATCACTCAAAAAATGACGCTGCACATGACATCGAGCACCGATTTCACTGTACCTCACCGCAGCGCGCTGGTAAGAATGTTAGGATTCCAACCTTCGGTGGTCAGCAGTCCACCAGCAGCAGCAGCAGACATGACACGCACGCACGTTCACCCGAGACTAGGTGGAACGGACATCGGTCTCACGACGTCGACTAGCGTGGTTTTGCCACTCGAAGAGACTCCCGACGGTTTGTACCCCTGTCGTAAAGAGGCCAAAAACGTGGTGCACATGGAGGGTTCGATACCATCTACGTCTATACAGACGTCGTGGAGTCTCGCATAGTTGGTGACAGTCTCGCCCCTTTGTTGCGAGCCCTCTTGGTTAGCGGAATTCACGGCGCCACGGTATTTGATCGATTCACTAACATTCACTACGTACATGTGTTGTACTCGCACTTCCACTCGATCGAGATGGATATAAGAAACGACAACGGACAACGCGTACCATTCGAGTATGGTAGAGTGACGGTGACGCTTCATTTTCGACGGCGTAGGACCGGACTGTTCTGAAGATGAATTACAACGACTATTACGCGCGTCAGGCGGGTGGTGCTCTACCCTACTTCGCTGGTGCCCCGTACCAACGGGGTCACGGACTAGGTAGTCTGTTCGGAGGTCTGTTGCGCAGCGCCATGCCACTCATCAAGAGAGGTGCAGTGGCTTTGGGAAAGGGAGCGTTGAAGACCGGCGTGCGCATCGCCGATGACGTCTTGTCCGGACAGAGCATAAAACGTGCTGCCAAACGAGGCGTCACGGATACCGGTAAGACTATGCTGCGTGATCTTTTGATACCTTGCGTGCGACCTCGTAAACGTATAAAACACACGTCTGCAAAGAATGGAGGCACTACAGCGACGAAACATCAGCCAATGGCTTCTCTGGACTCGGGTGGATCGATATAATTCCTGATACCCAGATCGGGAGACGATTACCTAGATCTCGCCAACACGATGCTACACGTGCAGGTGAAGGTGACGCGAGCCGACGGGGACGATCTCCTCTTAGCCCTTCCCGTGGGGCCAGTGAATAACTGGCTGCATTCGCTGTTCATTCAAGTCGACGTCTACTTGAACGGTACGCTCGTGACCCCTTCGAACAACACGTACGCGTATCGTGCCTACATAGAGACGCTGCTGAGTTACTGCACCGATGCCAAGGACACTCAGCTAACGGGTCAACTGTGGCACAAGGACACGGCCACTCGCATGGATGCCATCGAAATAGACGACGGACCGACCGCTAACGCAGGGTTCGTGGCTCGACGAGCGAACATCGTACGGAGTCGGCTCGTCGATATGATGGGTCGTCTACACGTGGATCTGTTTCTGCAAGATAAATTCCTGATCAACGGCTTCGATGTCAAGATACGACTGGTCCGCAGTAAGCCTGCGTTTGCACTCATGGCTGGCGGAGTCAACCCCGATTACAAGATCACCATCGTCAATGCCACCTTGTTTTCAAAGAAGGCCACGCTGAATCCGACTGTGCAGATGGCCCACACCACCTAGACGCCAACGGACGCGGCAATTACTTCTGCTCGTACGGTCTGCCGCCAAGACACGCTGCGTTCCGCACCTTCATGAACGAACATTGTTCCGAGTGGACTCGTTATAGCAAAAGACTTCAGAGTCCTCTTCCTAACGTTTGTGGACAATATTGCATAGCTTATGTATTGTTTCGTTGTAACGGTTTTCCGACGAGAATTTTATCAACCTGTTCGGCAACGATTTAGTAGCTAACGATTGCCGCGTGTTTTTATTGGCTTAAACAGTTGCGGCGAGGTAGACTGTACTATCGCACATCGTACATCGATTGAGCCTCTAGCGCGGTGGAGACACCCCTAAACTCGCGACCTCTGGCGTGATGGTAAACATCCGCAAGTCGCCTCATCGTCACCATCATTCATAGTTGTAGTCTTAGCGATATTACACGCTACCCTTGTTGTATCATCATGCTGTTTGTGTTGTTCAATAACATACATGTGCATTCGTACGACATCGTGTTGTGTTCGTTTCTCGTTGTCTCGTTAGCCTCTTCGAACCATATTAACGACCCTGTTAATGACCAAATCGTAACAGCGCAAAACAAGATGGCAGCCTACATATAGTGGTCACCAAAAGTATTACCGCAAAAGGGTGACGTGACTGCTCTCGACCAATCAAATGCTTACCCAAAATTTCAATTTGTTTTACTTTGACCTTGACCCGTAGCGCCGTCTGGTGAATGTATAATCGCAAAATAACACGGCAGCAAAACAAGATGGCAGCCTCCATAGAGAGATCACGTGACTGCTTTCGACCAATCAAATGCGGTGACGTGACTGCTCTCGACCAATCAAATGCTTACCCAAAATCTCAACATTTTCGACCTTGACCTTGACCTGAAGCACCCCCTGGCGATCGTATCATCCCAAAACAGTACCCCAAAATCTCCTCATTTTAGATAATAGCTGTGACGTCATAAGTCACGTGACTGCTCTCGACCAATCAGAACCATCGACACATTTGACCTTGACCCGTAGCGCCCCTGGTGATCGTATCATCGCAAAACAAGATGGCAGCCTCCATATAGAGGTCACGTGATTTGCAAATAAGGAGGTGTGACGTCGTAAGTTACGTGACTGCACTCGACCAATCAGAACCGTCGACACAATTGCACCTTAGCGCCTGATTTTGTTCGAAACAAAAATCGACAAAATGCATCACTGCGTATAGCCATCTTGTTGTCAAAACGAGTGGTTTGAGTCGCGTATATCTAATCAATGTAATTTTTTTATTTTTAGCGATTTATTTCGTAAGTAGGCATTCTGTAGCGAAAAAAAGGTATGGGTCTCTGTTATAATATTATATACAAGTGTTTACACACGTCAACAAAATAGCGTTTTTGTTCGCTCCAAATAAAAAAAAGTTAAAGAAATTACAACAAAACACGCAAAAAATCGTGGAAAACGCCACACTTCTCGAACACACGAGACGCTAACCAACGAGAATATGCGATAACGGAATACCGGAACTATTTTTTACTTGTTGACAAGATAGATGCATCGCTTGTGACAGTTTTACCAGATCTGCTACTAGCGATTATTGGTTTACTGAACTTCCGTAATAGTTATCTATCTTTGGAGAAATGGAAGAGTCTAGTTCGACAGGCCACACGGAAACAACGGTTGACAGTCGTAAAGTGTCACCGAGTGTGCGAGTCACGCTCCAGACTCCAGGTCGGCTTCGCCTTTGTTGACGTTGGATTCAGGAAAAATTACAACAGCGCTTTGAATGTCAACGATTCCTGACTAGATAATGTGATGTGATGATCCTGTGGAAACTGCGTCCCGGTGTCTGCGCACGTTTACGTTGAGTCTTGCTGCGCCGAGGAAGCTACTATGCCTAGGGCTACGCTATCGCTATGGCTATGCAGCACCGTGTGCCCGACCGCGTTGGTGCTAGCATCACCGTACGAAGGCGAAGACGATGATTTTGTAGTGATATGAAAAAAAGGGCGGTGCTAGATGTTGGTCTGCTGTCATTGCATTCATTAGCCCTATAGCTAGCAGGTCAGTAATTTAATTGTTATCGAATCATTGCCATTTTAATAATCCTATTTTTTCTGCATATTTCTTTTACCTAGCCCGAGGGCGAGGTCCGAACTACAATGGCAATGCAAGCAGGCTTTTCTTTTTCTTTTTTTTATATAATCTAATTAAAGTACCGTGACTGTATTTTAATATTGTGTTTGATTTTGTGTTGAATAACATTGATGAAAATAATAACATGAGGGTTTATTTATTTCATTATATGAATATATATATATATTCTTAAATGTTACCGTAATCGTGATTGTAATAACGATTATAATCATGACTAAATTAGTAATTGTGCTGCCTAGTGCAACAACCCCCTAAGTCCATTGTTTTAATAATGGAGAAAAACGCAGTCAAAGTTTCATCAGTTATTTTCATAGTTACCATTCTTTGTAGCACAGTTCGTTTGTTATTTCAACTGACTAGCTGCTTAACTTGATCATCTCTGCAAATTCTCATGGCTAATTAACGCTAATTAGCTTAATTAACGACCGGGGTAATTAGTGAAACAATTTATTTTTTACGCACCACGTTTTTTAAGACTCCGTTAAATGCCCCATGTAATTTTGCACTTTTGAATTCAGTGTTGAAAACACTTGCATAATAAGATGCCGTCACTGGTCGTGCACTGTCTTCCTCACACTTTGTTTTGTAAGCCCTGTACATCTCGGCGACGCTGTAGACAGCAGTAATGTACTTGCGGTCCGGAGCAGAAGTTCGGCGATAGTGGCTGACGTATCTTGGAAAGCTAGTGATGTGTTGTCGCACTTGCTCCCGACGCTCGTCGGACACAGTACGAGGCCGATTCTGATGACAACCTCGTTTGTCTAGCGGAGCAGTTGTTGGTGTTGTGTCATCAGTCCGCTCTGCAAAGTGGCAATATTAAATATATTATATTAGCAAATATAGATTAATAAATCAAATAGTTCAAAGTAAAATTATATTAAAATAAAATAAGATCACATAGTATTTATTTACTTACTACGGTCAAGAGAATAATATTCATCAAATATGATAAGCGAATGGTCAACAAAGTAGCTAGCTGCAAAGAATATGCCCGTAGATCCCTTTGCCCCTCCCCCATTCCGGTAAAGTTAGTACCAGTAGCCCATTATAATAACATTAATTTAGTATTAAAGAAAGTATTAAAGAAAGTAACGTCTGACTTAGGCTCACCTCGTACCGTCCGTAGTCTGTCGGAACTAATACCGAACATGCGAAGGAATGCATTCTTGCATACGCGTCTGCGTTTCTGTTGGCCACTGCTGTCACGCAAGTTGTACGTATACGTGACGGATCGTTTGCTTTCACCAGGGTTTTTCCTGTTTCTTGCTCGTGCCGTTGGTAGTCGATCTACTAGGCCAAAAAGGTGTGCATTTTGCAAATCATAACTGCCCAGCGCCCAAAAGTCATCAAACATGGCTTTCCTCTCATTTTCTGGTATACTACGATACGCGCATGTCGTCGTCGGCCGCCTACCAGTGTCCTTACAACAATCTACGCTTGGATCGAAGCGAACGGCCGCTTTCACTTTTCCAGTTCGCCCGACATATTCCTGCCCAGTATTCCTCCGTCTCTTACGTACTTTCCTAACCCATGTGTCGGGCTTCCTGACACGCTTTCTAGCTCGTTTATTATCCTTCAAAATTTAATAAAAATCGCGCTCGTGAAGATGTAAACACTGGATACTGATCAAAACAACAATGGCGACCGAGGTGTGGCATCTAGAAACTGACAGGTCACGTGGGGTATTAGCTGTGTGTTCATTGGCTAAGAGCTCGCTGTGCCCTGCATATGACCCGCAGGGACTTGGGGGGTTGTTTACCTAGTAGCTATGGCATTATAGGGCACTCGGTGGAACGTGAATAACATTACTTAGGCGCACAACTCCACATGTGTGATTATATATGCAGATAGTAGAGACACCTAGGGAGCAAATAAAAATTAAAACTAAAATTTCTCCAAATAAGGACTTAGGGGGTTGTTGCAATAGGCAGCACAATTGTGATTGCAATAATTACTGTAATCATGATTACATTAATATTCATACTTGTAATCAGCCCTCTCTGTAGCACACCACAACATCTTGTTGTTTGGTGCAATATAATAATTTAAATAACAATAATTAACTACTGACAGTATGTAATGTTCACAGTTTTGCAACTATTATGGTAATTATAGAATTAGTGCTATCAACTAACCCTGACAAATTATATTTCAGGCTCAGGAAAGGCAAGACAAGTAATCCCATCCTACAATGTTAGAAGGATCTGTGATGTCTATTCTGAACCGAATTGAATTGATGGAAAGTTTAGCTATGGAGATTGACCTGACACAGGTGAGTGCACTGATATACTGATATAGACAAATTGTGAGGCACACACAGTATGCAGCAGGTCGATAAACAACCAGGAAAACTACAAAAATTCCCAAATTGTAATAACTTAATGATTTGAATACCTTCTTATCCATATCCCACTTCTGTCAACAAAAATGTTACCTGCAGCATCTTGCATGTCACTACACACAATTTCATTTATATTGAGACCAATTTAAAATATATCAAAAGTTTATTCACATAAAAAAACAATTACCAAAGAAATAAGGCTAACTAGAACGACTGAAACCAAGACTAAAAACAGTAACTTCTACCACCGGGAAATACAACCTGGAACATGGATATCACAGTTACACACATCATTATTATGCCACAACATATCAAATATACTGATAGTTTAGCTTAGGAAATAATTAATCTTCATAAAGCCATGGCATTTTAACTGTTTCACCATCATCATCTGTACCAATGGCAATACACTACTTGTTTTGATTGGACAGTAAATGTACACCAATCATGTGTAACAATACTACTTGTTATGACTGACAGTAAATGTACAATAATCATGCATACCAATACACTACTTGTTCCTACCAACAGTAAATGTACACCAATCATCTCATTCTGGAATCTGCACCATTTCACAACTTCTTCTGACAGTAAATGTACACCAATCATGTGTATCCAATACACTACTTGTTCTGACTGAATCTACTACTTGTTCCTACCGACAGCAAATGTAAACCAAGCGTCTCATTCTCTACCAAATACACTACTTTTACTGACAGTAAATGTACACCAATCATATGTATCAATACACTACTTGTTCTGACTGATAGTACTTGCACACCAATCATCTGTTCCAATACACTACTGGCAGTAAATATACACCAATACACTACTTATTCTGACTGATAGTACATGTACACCTAACAGATTCAATTCACCTTTCACTCATCCAGGGGTAGAAATCAGTACACTTGCCTCTGACAGACAGTCTCCAAAAGACCTTGGCTGATAGATCAGACATGAGTACAACCTGTGTCACAGTTTATGGCTGTTTGGTGTGTGGCAGGTGCAGAAAAGTGACATAAGTTTTTCTCACGAATGACAAACTTCTTCTCTTTCTCATAGGTGTCGGAGCTGCTTGAGTCACCCTCGGTTATGTCGCTGTTATGACATAGTGTGCATCATCTGCACCAATGTCTTTATTCTCACTGAATCTGATGGAAGCTTCACATAGGAGTAGTCATGATCAACGTTCATTTGTGCAATAATGTCGCACTTGAAATATCTTTACCGGATCGATTTGCATTTCAGCATCAGTTGTATGTGGTGTCACATCAGTAGTAGCAGTGATGGCACTAAAGGTGACATCCGTAATGTAAAGATTGACGGCATCACATATAGCGCTGGATGCTTCAAAACTAGCAGCTGTACTTGTACGAACCAATGGTGAATCCTTCATCTGAAAAGATTAAACATACACTGACTTGAAAATTTTACAAAATTCATCTTTTGCATAATAAAAATGAATCACAATATGAGAAACTTTCTCTTGTATATATTATTTTTAGAATATAAGAGTGCCAGTGTCATATAGAATATATAAAGTAATCAACCACAGGGAAAAGCATTTTCCCTATGGAGCCATGTTAATTCAACCAATGGGTGTTTCACTGATCTTTTAATGTTTTTAATGAATCTGTTTGGTCAGTCTGACCAATGCTACTGGTAAGATAACCAAACGCATGTAACCAAAATTGTAGCATCCTAGCTCCAAAGTGCATTATATTATCTAATCAACATAGCACTGTTTTCAATGGGCCAGGGAGGTCAAACTTCTACAAGGGGTCCAAATTCCATCACAAAATATGGACCCATAGGTACACTTTCTATAGGGTTCCTTATTTTATATCTGACACCCGATTTAGATAACATAATGCATAAATATTGTTGTTGGACCAAATGCAGATCTATGCTTGTGACATCTTTACCTTATAAATGCTGAACGCACACACACACACACACACACACACACACACACACACACACACACACACACACACACACACACACACACACACACACACACACACACACACACACACACACACACACACACACACACACACACACACACACACACACACACACACACACACACACACACACACACACACACACACACACACACACACACACACACACACACACACACACACACACACACACACACACACACACACACACACACACACCTGCCCACACACACATATATATATATATATATATATATATATATATATATATATATATATATATATATATATATATATATATATATATAATTATTAGGTATTATACTGAAAGCATCTGCTAGATAGTTTGGACAAAAGCCCCTCCCGACAAAAGCCCCACAGACATAAGCTTGTTTCAATTCAATTATAATGTTCATGACTGTTGCTGTAGTACACAGAGACAAGATATTGTCATGAATATACTTCAGGCTTGTGGTCAATTCCATTCCGGAATTGGAACTGACCCTCAATTCCAGTTCCGGAATTGGAATTGACTTTCACATTTTTTTGGGGAATTGGAATAGATTTTTTTTCGGAATTTATTTTTTGGGAATTGGAACTGATTTTGTTGGAATTATTGACTTGATACTGTTAATATTTACCCTTATATTTACTTACAATATAATCAAGCATTTGCATCAAAAAGAAATACTAAGTTACTGTAACAGACAGTAAAACCAAAATCAGACCATTCAGGCCTCATTTTCTTTCTCAGTGTACAAGGTTTATTTACAGAGATTGCCAATTAAGGGCACTTGCCTGCACATTCCCTATTTGTGACAGAGGAAGCCTGTCCCACTTGAATGCAGCCCCTTGTTTATCCGAACCTAATGTTCAGCCCACAAGTTTCCCATACTAAACAGGTCACTAGTCACCTGCACAATGCTGGTACATGTGGCTGTAGGGTTTGCCCTTTGTAGTAATTAAAAATGTCCCCATGGAGAATACATGTTGGAGATTAGAATGTTGAAGACTCAAACTTTCCAGTAAATTTGATGAAATATCAATGATACCACAACTGATAGCAATATAAATGGGTTGCGGTCACATGCCCCCCCAGACATTTGCCCCTAGGACACTTGCCCTCCCCCCGGACATCTGCCTCCTTGTATATTTGCTCCCCCCTCCCGGACATCTGCCCCTTTTTTCTATGATAGTTGACAAGTGAAAATCAGTTTGCAGTTTTATCATTATTACTACAATAACATAACATTCAATGACAAGTCGAAGTCACTTTAGCCTAATGTAATGGCCTATCCCCTGGAGTGTATATGAGATGATCTTGTCACCAGTTGTCTTCCAGGTATCATTGATAGTCAGATCCGTGGTGGAAGATGGGTTCTTGGGGTGATGCTTCCACAAACAGTGGTGGACAGAAACGAGTCAGAGATCAGCTGGTTTGGAGTGCTCCTTGTATTAGCTGCCTTAGTTTTCAGGTCCTCACGGACCTTGGCAGCTTCTATCTGTGCCGTGTCACCATCATGGTTGCAGGCAGTCATGTTGATCACATTCTGGATCTGGAAATCAGATCAGTGACCACAGCACCCTTGCATGATCAGGATCGACGCTGGCTTCACTCCCATTGAAGAGTAATCTTGTTGGTCCCCCTTTTTGGTGTTTTAAAGATTTTTATAACAAACCTGATATATATATATATATATATATATATATATATATATATATATATATATATATATATATTATATATATATAATGTATATATTTATTTATATATATACGTGTGTGTGTGTGTGTGTGTGTGTGTGTGTGTGTGTGTGTGTGTGTGTGTGTGTGTGTGTGTGTGTGTGTGTGTGTGTGTGTGTGTGTGTGTGTGTGTGTGTGTGTGTGTGTGTGTGTGTGTGTGTGTGTGTGTGTGTGTGTGTGTGTGTGTGTGTGTGTGTGTGTGTGTGTGTGTGTGTGTGTGTGTGTGTGTGTGTGTGTGTGTGTGTGTGTGTGTGTGTGTGTGTGTGTGTGTGTGTGTGTGTGTGTGTGTGTGTGTGTGTGTGTGTGTGTGTGTGTGTGTGTGTGTGTGTGTGTGTGTGTGTGTGTGTGTGTGTGTGTGTGTGTGTGTGTGTGTGTGTGTGTGTGTGTGTGTGTGTGTGTGTGTGTGTGTGTGTGTGTGTGTGTGTGTGTGTGTGTGTGTGTGTGTGTGTGTGTGTGTGTGTGTGTGTGTGTGTGTGTGTGTGTGTGTGTGTGTGTGTGTGTGTGTGTGTGTGTGTGTGTGTGTGTGTGTGTGTGTGTGTGTGTGTGTGTGTGTGTGTGTGTGTGTGTGTGTGTGTGTGTGTGTGTGTGTGTGTGTGTGTGTGTGTGTGTGTGTGTGTGTGTGTGTGTGTGTGTGTGTGTGTGTGTGCAATTAACGAACAATAATTTTTTAATCGTATCTGTTTAAATATGATTGTGCACACGTGACAAATAAAACTATGTTAAAACGAATTGGATTATAATTTTTCTTTAGCCTAGGATTTTAATAGTTGGAATTTATTTTTTGCAATGCGAAATTATAACTGATTTTTTGGAATTGACAAAACAGAATAGATCCCATGCCTGATATACTTCCTTCATATGTATAGCTTGTACTAATACTATTGTGGGTTGCCGACAGTTGCCCCCTCCCCCAACGATATTCATTACAGTGTTATCAGTCAACTTAGAATAAAATGTAATTAATACATCTCTTTATGAACTTTCGGTTATTACATGTAGGGTTTAATCTGATCAATAAAGCAAATTCATTTTATATAATTTTGTCTTATTGTCAAGTCACAAGAATTCAGACAGAAATTGTAAAATTTCATTATAGAAAGCAGACATGTAATCTGACAGTGTTCAACTGGGTAGATGACGATGCCTTAGTTAGTTTCCTTTCCAGCTAGACATTGGGTGAAACACATTTTACTTAAATATTTAAATACTTTTAAAAAGTTTTGTAACTGCATTTGCACTTAATCACAATGAAAGTATTTGTATATTTAAATATTTCCTTAAAGAATTTGAAATGTAAACAGCAACAGCAGGCTTATATAGTCTATAGTCTATACTGTCTTTTGTTCGTGTTTCTCCAATGCATCTAACCCCCCACCTTAGGCTTAGCCTTAACTTGTTGCTTGGTATCTAGGCATTTAGAACACAAGAGTCTGAGACTTATTATGACTGTCAATAAATAATATCAAATTATTTTCTTGAATAATTTTGCCTAGTACATACACCATGGCCCATGTTATAATTCTGCAGTATATCCTGTAGCACTTACTGAGTTATTGTTATTGTTTTGAGTACGGCCACGTATGGTATGTCTGATCACGTCGAAAATAAATTGGCTGATTGGAAAACACTCGTAATTATATCAAACTATTAACACTTCCTCGGACTTTATTGTATTCATACATTTCGATTTACTATGGGATATATATATATATGCTGACGTTAAAGCACAGCTGTGCTTATTGGGGTGGAACTATATTGTAATCGTAGTGATAAGTCACAATGGTAACGGTAATCCAATTTACTAACCTGGTTTCGGCTCGTCGCTTCCTACGCATCGCTATGCCCTCTGATATGTGACGTTATCTGGTCGCAGAATAGTCTGTAGATGCATGGTCATATGCGGAAAAAAAGATCTAAGATGGAACGGTGTCTTTGACCAAGAATTACATCTTGATGCTCACCGTCTGTCCATGCTCATCACATACGTCTTTTGTCTTGTAATCTGCATCGGAAAAGTGGTCTCTCGCAGAGCCTGCGGCTGGCGGACACGCCAATTTCCGCATTTGCAACCACCTTTTCCGCTGCAAATTCTTCCTCGGAAGTCGATAAAAAGTTTTTTCCTTGCATTTGTAGTACTAGTTGATATATCCAGGAGCCATCCAGTGCACACCAGTTTTCTTTTTATTCGATTTTCCATGCGTTTCGGCCGTTTTTTCCAAGAGGTAATGCGTCGTCGCTCATATCGATTTACTGTGTGAACGCGGTGCCTGGAGCTCGTACTCAAACCACTCTGCCGCTGAGCCCCCCGCAGAGCAAAATGGCGCCGCCCAGCAAAGATAATGGCAAAGTTAAAAAGGATATTACAAAATTACCGTGGCGTTGCGCCCATCATATAAGGGTGATATATACTGTAAATGGTATGTTATTATGTTTGGGCTATGGTTGTCCGAGTGCTTCAACCCCCCTTTAAGCGCTTGGTAACATATTTTAACCCCGTATTTGATCAGCAGTTTCGTAACGACTTACCCTGTGCCGCACGCTACATCGAGTATGTTTTCACAGCCGTGCTCTCGCAATATCTGCGTCAACCACTGCATATATGGCGACGTCCTAATACGTGTACAGTCGAAGAAGATATCGTATACCCGAGCAGCCGCGCCGTCGGCATACTGGTCCCGTAAACCGTCTGCTGGCACTCCGAGCGATCTCGTCTGATACACGCTGTCGGCCATCTTCTCGGTCTGTAGCGAGCCGTCACGCGCTGCTTGTTATACCGTGCGATGGCGGACTGGCGAGCACCAGCTGCTCGTGCCTGGAACCAGGGGTGGTGGTTGTGAGATTCCGGTTCTGACTTGAGTCGTGCTGGTGAGTGAGCGGTTAAAGGGACTAAAAACAAGGCACTAGCTAAAATGTTTTTTCAGTGTGTACACAAAGTTTAATATTGTATGTACTTAATTCAAAAATAAAAAATAGGAAACATTTATTTATATGTAAAATTAGATGTTTAATGCGTCTAACTCGTAAATCGCGAGTTAAAATTAGAAGTTGATGAGATGAGCGATCACGTGGTTTTGTGACGTCAACGATGATATGGGTTTACATTCAGTCAGTGATTTCTATACAATGCTTCAGTATAATTTCACTCGCGTTACTATAGCGAGTGACGGCGAAGTAAATCTTCTAGAATTAAACGTATAATGTAACGATTTCTAACCACTAGCAGCTAGTGACCCCGCAGAATCATCTTCTAATTCGGCTGTTTCGGAGCAGTTTAGTGACATCAGCAGCCTTTGACTTCGAACTGAATTACTTCAAATAAAAAAAAAAATACTTTGCAACTACAGCAATATTTATTTTAAAAAAATTACATATAATATACCAAACAAATGTGTAAACAATAATATTGGGTTGCGTGGTGATCCGATGGCGTGCTGCTCTCTTCGTGGGACCACATTTACTGTGTATACATATATATATATATATATATATATATATATATATATATATATATATATATATATATATATATATATATATATATATATATA
The DNA here is from genome assembly GCA_963662155.1 of Lamellibrachia columna. Classification (NCBI taxonomy): domain Eukaryota; kingdom Metazoa; phylum Annelida; class Polychaeta; order Sabellida; family Siboglinidae; genus Lamellibrachia; species Lamellibrachia columna. Next base: position 35,246,172 of record OY759262.1, read on the forward strand.
TATATATATATACTGTATATTGATAGATATATATATATATATATATACAGTATATATATATATATATATATATATATATGCATACATATATATAATTATATATATATATATATATATATGTATATATATATATATATATATATACATAGTAATTAAATATATTCAGATAATATATATATATATATGTATGTATATATATATATATATATATATATATATATATATATATATATATGTGTATGTATATATATATATATATATATATATATATATATATATATATATATATATATATATATATATATATATATATATATATATATATATATTTATTTATACAGTGTGTATATATATACATACATATATATACATATATATATATATATATATATATATATATATATATATATATATATATATATGTACATTGTGTATATATATATATGTATACATACATATACATATATATATATATATATATATATATATATATATATATATATATATATATATATATAGTATATTTAATTACTATGTTTATGCATTCTTATATCCCCACATTTGATATAAAATATCTTCAAAAGAGAGAGGTGGGGGAGAGAAAACACACATGTTGTAAAAATTATAATTCTTTATTATATATTTAGTAATGTCGGTTCAATGTTATGAACAACAAATCCGTATCTAGTAAGGTTGTCAAACAGCTCAAGCATGGCACTAGGTAAATGGTTTTAATTGCTACATTGTAAGTGCAGGCAGAACTGGCGATACAACACTAGTCACAGAATTACAAATAGCTAACATATGCCATGCTAAGTTAAGAATGAGGTTTTACACGTCGCCATAATTACAACATTTGTCCGTTTCGGGGTATTTTATGTCCAAGTTAGACACGCGTGACATCTGGCATTAACGTACTGGTGGAGAAGAACATTGACGTAGGAGATTGAAGAATAGAACGTAGATAGATTGAGCTGGGGAGGCGGAAACATATAGAGATGAGATGGAAAATGGAGGTGGGTGGGGGACAGGGGTTGTTGCACAGAAGGAGAAACTCTCGAGGGGTTGTAAGGGAAAGTAAGAGATAAGTATCGGGGAGGAGAGAGAAACACAGCGACAGATATCTAGTGTGACAGTGATAGAAAGGAGAGAAAGGGGAGAGAATAGTGAGGGCGGCAGAGAGAGAGAGGGGGGGAGAAGACGAAGAGAGTGTGAAGAAAGAGAGAGAGAGAGAGAGAGAAGAGAGAGAGAGATGACAGAGAGAGAAAGGTGGGGAGAGAGAAACGTACGTGGTGTAGACATTATAATTTTTTAATATATATATATATATATGTATTAGTGTCATTTCTGTGTTACGAACAACACATCCGTATCGAGTACGGTTGTCAAACAGCTCAAGAAGGGCGCTAGATAAAGGTTTCTATTGGCTACATTACAAGCGCATCCAGAACTGGCGGAACAACACTTATCACAGTATTGCATTGTTATTTAGGGAATTGCTAACATAGTCATAGCGTAGGCCTGTGCATCAGAATTTGCGGGTTTTTTTATTGTTTATTTGTTTTATTGTTTATTACATTTTAATACTACAGCGTACATTTATTATGTTACACGACGGAATACTGGCAGCACATGTCAGTTATGCAGACGAGTAGTTGCGTAAAACACGTTGTGTGACGTCACAGATAGTTTAAGAATTCAAGCTTACATTGTTGGCACGAAGCAATATACGAAATGAAACGGGCCTTGTTGCGTTGATCATATTTGGGAATATTCGGGGGAGACGTAGTGTCGTGGATGGAGCCGAACTCTTCACGTGTAGTTAGTTGATTAGTTTATTCGTTGGGTAACTGAATCTAATCAGTGCAGTGAGATTGGATTGATACAACTTTATTGTCTTCAATGAGTCGTCCACAAGAACAATTTGCATTGATTCAATAACAATTACGTTTATGCGATTCGAAATGTTGATCAATACCAAAGAGAAAATGAACTTCTCCAAATGCAAGTTCATCACTTCACCGGACAGGCAAATTGTTCTGGAAGGCGACTCGAGAGTGTTGGGAAAGTTACAGTGCCCTCAACACAGAGAGATTATGGTCGAGGAGTACCACTAGCATCGGCACCCTTTAGTAGACTTACAGATGGTATATTTTGTAACCCAATAAAGCTCGACTATATACATGGCCATAATACTGCCAATAACTATTTGGTGACACTTCAATGAAAGGAGACAAAGGCTATTGTATTTATTATATGCACAACATGCAGGCTACGAGAGGTATTACCAAGGCAGCCAGGTTACAAAATAGCCTGATCAGAATAAACACATTCACCCCTGAATCAACCACAAGTGTAACCAGACACAGAGGACTCCGGTGGTTTGGACGTGTTCGTCGTATGCCAAGAGTGAACTTTGTCAACCAAGCATTCAAACACGATCCAAACGAGCAGTGGAAGAGAGTAAAATATAACTTTCGCTCTTGACTCAGAGCGGTACTTTGGTGAATATAGCAGGATGGAGGGGTACAACTTCGAAACCCAATGAAGATTGCCCAGTCAGTGCTAGCATTAGCTACGGCAATGAATAGGCAAACACATCGCACGTTTAATTACATTTCCTTTTAACAGATTTGCCTATTAATTATCAGATACTCTGCGTGACTTTTTGCCTAGGTCCGGCAACCCAACAGATATGGCCGCCGCAAATGCAAATCTGTCGTACATTCCGTCGTATTTTTCGTTGAATGTTTTGCCCAAACAAAGGGCAAACTTGTATCAAGGAGAACAGAGTGTGGGAAAGGTTGATCTGGTATGTCGCCCTAGTTTTGTAATTAATATATATTAACAGGTTTGCTAAGACGAAGCTTGGTTGAGGTCACGCTTGTAATTAGATTTAAGACTTAACAAGATTCCCATCCCAAACAACAATTTCCAGATGGCAAGTGGACCAGGAAGCCATTGGCTTATCGAAAGTGCAACAATTTTATCATTTATGTGTAGCCCGCCCTTATAAGATATTGGGCAATTTTATTTTAAAACGTATTCACACTACTAGCATTAACAGAGACATTTGGCAGTTTGTTCCATTCATGGATCACCCTCTGTGAGAAAGAGTACTTTCTCATGTCGAACCTACACTGCTCCTTAACTAATGCTGGTTTGTGTCCTCTGGTTCTACTGCCTTCTTTAAGTTTGAAGAACATATTCCTATCGACATCCTCATAACCGATCACTATTTTAAACACTTCTATTTAGTTTCCTCTTAGTCTCCTGGTCTCTAATGTTGTCAGACCACATTGTAATAAGCGACTTTCGTAACTAAGGTCTCTCAATTCTGGAATCATTTTAGTTGCTCTTCGTTGTATTCTTTCTAGCTAATCTATGTCCTTTTTACGGTACGGCCTCCATGCTTGTATACAATATTCCAAATGTGGTCTAACTATTGCTTTGTACAGGGGTACATTAACTGTTTCTCCTTATAATTAATAATTCTCCAAATTAACCCAATAACTGTATTCCCTTTCGAAGCAGCAATCCATCATTGCTCTGAAACTTTCATGTCAGCACTAAATGTTACTCCTAAGCCCTTTTCTTGTGTTCCGCCTAGTACAGCATCCACCATTTTATATTCTTCGTCCATGTTTCCATGTCCTATGTGTATGCATTTACACTTCCCAAAATTGAATAACATTTGCCATTTTTCTGACCATTTAACTAATTTATCTAGATCATCCTGTAAACGTTGTTTATCTGTATCATTAGTTGCCTTTCTGAAACGGTTTGTGTCATCTGCAAATTTCAGTACTTTTCTAGATATGTCATGTTCCAAATCATTTATATGTGTTAAAAACAGTACAGGGCCTAATATTGATCCCTGTGGTACCCCACTAAAAACAGATTTCGAGCTTGAAATCTCACCATCTACTATTACTCTCTGTCTTCTGTGTGTAAGCCACTTTTCTATCCAGTTGATTACACCATTACCTATGGCATGGATTTTTAGTTGAAGTAACAATTTAATGTGGCACTTTATCGAAAGCTTTCTGAAAATCTAAATAGACAACATCCACTGGTGATCCGTCATCTACCCACTTTGTAATTTCTTTAAAAAAATATGAAATTGGTTAGACATGACCTTGCTTTTAGGAACCCATGTTGAGATGTATTTATTAATTTATGTTTTACAAGGAATTCCACTATGTGGTTTATAATTAATGTTTCGAATAATTTGCATACAACTGATGTTAAACTAACTGTGCTGTAATTTTCTGGCTTGTTCCTCGATCCCTTCTAAAATAGCGGCGTAATGTTTGCTTCTTTCCATTCTGAAGGAACTATTCCTTCTTCTAATGACAAGTTAAAAAAAATTGCAAATGGTGTACTAATTTGCTCAACAAATTCCTTAAGCAGTTTTGGTGGTATCCAATCAACTCCCTGTGATTTATTATCTTTCATCTTCTTAATTTTCTTTGCTATCATTTCAGGAGTTACAAATAACTGCCCTAAATGTTCTGATTTATTGCCCTCAAATTTCTTAAATGGAACTGGAAGTGAGCTGATATCTTCTGTGGTAGCAGAAGCTGAAATACATCTTCAGGACCTCTGCCATTTGAAATCCGTCTGAAATTATGTTTTCCCTGTTGTTTTCCAGTGGTCCGACCTTATCTCAAATGTTCTGTTTACTCCTTACATAAGCATATCAACTCTAACTGTCATTTGTTATAATACCTTTTTTTTTTTATTCTTTTAGATTTTCTAATTTCAGTTGTAGCTAGGTTAAGTGCCTCTTTGCAGTTTGCATAGTCGTCATCCTTTCTGTTACGCCTATAAACCTTCCACATAGTTTGCTTAAACACTATTTTTCTAATAGCTTCGTTTGACAAGTGTTTCTTCTTAGAATGTTTTCCTTGGTTTGTTTTTCAAGGGAACAAATGTATCGATGATACTCTCAATCTCAATTTTATGTGAGGGTCAATATCGTCTACCATAACGTTTAATTCGTTTTTCTTATTTACTATACTCCTAGCATTTAAACACACGCACCTATAACCTGGTTCAGACATGTTTTTCTGATATTCTGTTATTGGTTTATCTGTACAAGTGGCCTCTTGTCCTGCTTCAGGCATATCTAAGTAACCCCCCTGCGCTTCTAGTTTAAAAAGTGTGTACTATCAAACATATTTGATATGCTACCTATGCCACTGTCTACTGCTGCTGAGAGTCCATCCACAAATACTGCTGCCCCCTTTCCATTTAGATAAAGCCCATCCTTCATGTACATATCAGCCCTGCCAACAAAACTTCCCCACAAATCCACAACCAACTTCCTCTTCCCTACATAGCTTCTCGACTAACATGTTAATTGCCATCCCCCGGCAATTTCGATATCTATGACCCCTCCTTCCTATTACTGGTAAAATCCCTGAGAGTATTACCTGCTCAACCTGCGTCTGCTTTAGTGTTCTGACCAAGTTAGTGTATTTCCTAACTATGACAGTTGTACCCTCCCTCTCTACGTTATTTGTCCCTACGTGTACTAAAACAGATCCACCTTTGCCCGAATCCACGATGTGTTCTACCCTCTCAGTTATCGCCTCTATTTTGACCCCATACAAGCAAACTACCACGTCATCTCCCTTATTTAAGACTCTGTCGGTCTTCCTAACTTTTGAGTCCCCCACAAATACCCTCGCTCTCTTCTCAACCCCTTTATCACCAAATAGCTCTTCCGACGAATCCCCTCCATCACATTCTGTCCTGCAGTCTTGTCACTTGGTGGCAGACTGTTATCAGGCTCTCTCTCACTCATCAACCTGTCTCATTTCCCTCCCGCCTGGCTAACTTGCGCTCCCGTCGCCTTCCCTCCTGACACCTTCCCTCCCGTTTCCCTCATTCCCATCGCCTTAACTATCTTCTCCCCCCCCCCGACTCCTTCGCTACTGTCTCCCCCACTCCCCTTTCCTTCGATCAATCTGTCTTCCCTCCCACTTCTTTCCTTCTCGTCTCCTTTCGTCCTGTCTCCTTACGTCCTGTCTCCTTACGCCCTGTCTCCCTACGACCAGTCACCTTACCTCCTATCAGCCACATCCCAGGCTGAGGTGAGCTCTCCCTAGCATCTCTCTCGTCGTCTTCCCCCACTTTATCATCTACCGCCCCCCCCCCCCCCACCAGAACCACTGGCACAACCCGCCTGCTCCCTTCCCACCACTGCCACAACGAGCAGCCTCAGCTGTTCTAACTCCACCTCTAGTTCCTTCATCCTCGTACATCCCCTACACTCAAAATTAAAACTATCCGCCTGAACCTCAGCCCAAGACTTCTCACACCCAGACTTGACGAAGTCCACCCAGTTGCTACAACTGCTGCATATTAAATGCCTGGTCGCCTTTACCTGCCGTTTCCACGGCGCCATCACAAAATTTAGACTTAATCTGATTGCTACGTTAGCCTTGAATAAGGCTGTTTTTGTGTTCAAAAGAACACTTTAGGCTAATATACTTACCTATGTCTGTTCTACTAAGCTCGCACGAGCAAAGAAAAAGCCTGCCACCTAGCGAATACGGAGAACACTATGTAAACAAAACAAAGAAATCAGTGTAAATGAACTTACGCTAAAATCCTGCTGTTAATTCCTTTTTTGCCGAAATCGTCACTATGTCAGATATTATGTATGTAATTTATGTAAATGTATCACTTTATCTAATACATATTTAACAATGTATACGATAGTTTGGCACACCAGTTTAATTCACGACCTGTAAAAAAATTCCCCCTTATCGCTTGTTGAATTTTAGTCCCCAAAAATACTGCTTCTGTTAACAAAAAAAGTTTCTTAATATATGTCTATAAGAAGTTTGTGTATATAGTATATGTGTAATAGTAATACTTATTATAACCAATATTCCAATATTTCTGATTATTCACTATGCTATCTAAATTTTGTAATGGTAAAGAACTCTATTAACGCTCACTGACTTCCATGTTATAGCCTCTGACTAATAATTAACAAACACTGTTTTCTAATATATGTCTACAATACGTTGATGTATAATATATATGCAATATTAATACTTATTCTATTCGATATTCCACTTTTTTTGAAAATTATCTACAACAATTTCAAGTCGCTGCTGCAACAACATTCAGGAAGTCGCACTCAAATTGAATTAACATATATCTGATGAGGGTGCGCTACACATAGATGAGAAAATTATTGGACTCTCGATAAGTCAGTGGCTTATTTGTCCACTTACCATCTGGAACTTGTTGCTTGGAATGGCAATCTTGTTAATTTTTTTAAATCCACTGTCACCGTGGAGCCCATTTGAAATTGCTTTTCCACCCTAAATCTACGTATGTCCATCGCTATGATGATGACAGTTCATTATATCACTCTTTATGAATCAGGTTTGTTGCGCGTCTGTGATCGGGCCCATGTGTATCTAGCCGCCATTGAAGTTTTATTATTGTTGTTTTCGTCGTCGTTGTCGACGTAGTTGTTGTTGCTTTTATTGTTGTTGTTGTTGTTGTTGTATTCTGAGACCATGTTTGAGACGAAATAACGCCGTGACAACTAACTTCATTATCACAATCCAAATTACGAGCTTCGCCTTAGCAACCATATGTGTGTGTATATATATATATATATATATATATATATATATATATATATATATAAATATATATATATATATATATATATATATATATATATTTTTTTTTTTTTTTTTTTTTTCTTTTCTTTTTTTCTTTTTTTTTCGTCGTCGACGTTGTTGTTGTTGTTGTTATTGTATTCTGAGACCATGTTTTTAGACTAAATAACAACTTCATTAACTCAATGCATATAGGAAGCATAATTGTCATATTCAGAAAGTGATGCCACAACCCAAATTACTAGCTACGCCTAAGCAACAATAGTCTTTGTCTCCTTTCATTGAAGTGTCTCAAGCCTTAGCACCAAATTATTATTTGCAGTATAAGGGCCATATATAGTCGGGCTTTGTTGGGTTACAAAATAAACCATTTATAAGTCTACTAAAGGCTGCCGATGCTAGTGCTATTCATCGATCTCTCTGTGGCGAGGGCACTATGCTGCCCAAGAAACGCAACTTTCCCACAGTCTCGAGTTACTCGCCTTCCAGAACAACTTATCTGTCCGGTGAAGTGATTACCTTCCATTTGGAGAAGTTAATTTTCTGTTTATTATTGATCAACATTTCGCAACGCTTAAGAGTAATTGTTACTGAATCAGTGCAGGCTATTCTTGTGGACGACTCATTGAAGACAATACAGTTGTATCAATTCAATCTCACTGTTGTGATTCGAATCAGTCACCCAACGAATAAACTAATCTACTTACTGGACGTGAAGAGTACGGCTCCATCCAGGACACTACGTGTCAACCGAATAGTCCCAAAAATGAAAACATTCCTAAAGCAACAAGGCCAGTTTTATTTTGTACATTGCTTCGTGCCAAAAATGGAAGCTTTAATTCGTAAAATTTCTTACAACCTTCCTAATGCGCGTACATTACAACCATCTCGAGAACACATAGCAAACGTATGTGACGTCACCCAACGTGTTTTACGCCACTACTCTGCATAACTCACATGTGCTGTTGTATATCGAAGTTGACACTCGTCATCGTGTTTTTAATATAATATGAACTTAAAATTAAAAAAAACCATCAACCGATTCATAAAGATTATGCAAATATATACACATTTATATATGTTGGCCCCTAAGTGTGCACAATTACCCACAATGACACTTGTTTTATATTATTATATGAGGTGTTAGTATTGTGATGCAATATGTTTCTGAATACGTTTTCAAATAAATCGACACCAGTATTCTGTCGTGTAACATCACAAATTTACGCAGTAGTTCTAAAAATGGAACCAACGATAAACAATAAAAAACCACAAATTATGATGCACTGGCCTACGCTAAGACAATGTTAGCAATTCCCTAAATAACAATACAATTATGTAACTAGTGCAGTTTCGCCAGTTCTGCCTACGCTTACAATGTAGCAAGTAAAACCATTTACCTAGTGTCCTGCTTGAGCTTTTTGACATCCTTACTAGATACGGATTTGTTGTTCATAACATTGAACCGAAACTACTAAATATACAATAAAGAATTATAATGTTTACACCACGAGTAGTTAAGTAGTGGAAATGACCAAGCCAAACAGTGGCCCAGTAGAGAGGGTCACTGTGACTTCCGGTCGCAGAGCCTTCTGGGTAGCCTGAGCGCCCCTGGCACGTCACTTCCGGTCACAGAGCCTTCTGGTTAGCCTCAGCGCCCCCTGGCGGTGACCCATAACCCTATCCGTAACCGTAGAGCGACTGGAGCTAACCCTAACTAACCCCAACTTTTTGACGTGGCGAGCTAACCCTAACCCTAACCCTAACTCTCTTAACCCCAAACTATAGACGTCTGTGGTGTGACCCTAACTTTTTCTCGTCTGAGGTGAACGCTGACCTTAACCCTAACCCTAACGGACTGACCCATACGCACCGTTTATGAATAGGGACATAAAATATCAAAGGAGAAGAGAAACCCTAACTGTCTTAACCCCATGTAACCCCACGCTACCCTACCGTGACCGCTACCCCCATCCCAAAGAGCGACTGGTCACTGTCGCGGTATTAACAAACCCACAAACCACCGTCATATGTCATTATCTTATATATAGAAGTCTATCTTTTCATAGCAGTACAGCATATATATATATATTTCATACACAACATATGTTTTTTATTTAATAAGTGTCAAAAAAGAAATGGAACGTGTTGTCATTGTCATATTCCTATGAGTGACACCCCTCCAAAGTTTAAAGGGAAACCATAGTCAATAATATTGGACATAGTGGACAATAGTAGCCATTGTCACAGGAACACGCCGTATCATTCATCACCCCGAACGCACGCACACACACACACACGCACGCACACACACACACACGCACACGCACACGCACACGCACACGCACACGCACACGCACACGCACACGCGCACGCACGCACGCACACACACACACACACACACACACACACACGCGCGCGCGCACACACACATCAATCACTTCTTAGTATACACCATCACCACCCCACACGCGTTATATATATATATGTATCGAGGGTCCGTGACCTCTCAGTTGTAGACGTAGTCATTGCCATGAAAAGACATCAATGTCGTCACTGTGGGCTAGCCTTCGACACGTGCGCAGAACAACAACGTCACGTGCAGAGTTATCACTCGACGCCATCTTGCGGGCTTTGTTCATACTCGGTGGCACCTCCAATAGTGGTGCCACCAAGCGACCACGCAAAGAGAGCGAAATACGCGTGCGAGAAATGCGGTGCCACATTCGGGAGATTGGACCACCTACAGCGTCACGTAAGGTCGGTATGTAGTAGTAGTAGTAGTAGTAGTAGTAGTAGTAGTAGTAGTAGTAGTAGTAGTAGTAGTAGTAGTAGAAGTAGTAGTAGTATTAGTAGTAGTAGTAGTAGTAGTAGTAGTAGTAGTAGTAGTAGTAGTAGTAGTAGTAGTAGTAGTAGTAATAGTAGAAACACTACCGTCTACACGTGTAAGAAATGTGGACGGAAGTTCAAAATACGTTACCATCTGACCATACACGCACGAACCGCGTGTGCCGACGTCACCGAACCGCCAGTTCCAAAGAGATCAAAAAGAGAATACACTACCCCACCCCACCACCCACTCGTTACCGAGGAAGATCCCATACAACCACCCGATCGACTTCCCTTCTCCGACACTCTGTCGACGGAGTTGCTAGATGTCGTTCTTGCGCACTGCACTACTATAAGGACCCACGTGTCGAGAGGTCCCCTCCAATGCAGGTACGATTACAGATTAACCACGCTAGACACGACCGTCCTAGAACCGTCTTTAAAGATCATGTTCCAGGAACAGACCAATGTATTCAAGATTAACCACAGTTACGGGTTCGTTCTGAGAAACAAGAACACGGGTCAATACAAGTACTATCATTCCTCGTGTAATTGCTGTGGACGCTACCTGGACGAACCCAGTCTCGTCACCAACAGCAAGGACTTTGATTACTTTCTATAACGCATCCGAGAAACCGATGTCTTGCAATGGGCCATCAATCAAAGACCGGATTCTGCGTGGGTGTGCGAACTCGTGACGAATGTCACTTTCTTCGATAACCGCATTATCGATCATCCTATATGATGTATACAGGCGATTCCCCTTCCAGCTTACATCAAGAAGAAGAAAAGCGTCATCGGTTTGGAAATGGAACCCAACCATAATAAGAGGTACAATGAGAACCTGGGTCTCTTCCGATGTCTGGCCCTGCATCGAGGATGCGATCTATATCGATTGGAACCGGCGGTGAAGACGCTGTACGAGAAATACGATCGAGACCACGTACCCATGGAAGAACGGGTCACGGGGTCAGGGGTCACGCTGGATGACCTCTATCGCGTAGATGTCCAAGATGTCCGCATGTACTGTCACTCGTATCGATGTCGGAAGTGCGGTGACTCGTTATGGAAAGATGTATGGGTGCTACATTGACACGAGCGCACGTGCACGGGGGGTGTGCATCGAGCCTATCCTGGTGGCGTGTACCATTCGACTCCATCGGTGTTCGAACGTCCGGACGACGAGAACATTCGCGTGGCTGAATCGGTGCGATTCTATCCGTATCGAGCCACCTTTGACTTCGAGTGTTGGTTCGATACGGAACAACTTCCGTCGGATAGTGACAAGGTCCACTGGGTGGCGCGTCACGTTCCACTGAGCGTGAGCGTGGCATCCAACGTGCCCGGACACGAGCGAGTGCAATGTCTCGTCACGGATGGAGACACCAACAAGTTGGTGAGCGCCATGATGGATATCTTACAAGCGATGAGTGACGCCGCATACGACAAGATCAAAAACTCGTACCAAGATGTCTTGGAACAACTCGCAGAGGAACTGACGAACTGGGACGAAAGGGAGGAGGCTGCACGCTCAGCCGTCGACAAGGAATCTCGGCCGGCGACCAATCGATACAAAAAGCTGATGGGACAACTTTATGGATGGATGCATCAGTTACCCGTCATCGGGTACAATTCGGGTAATTATGATCTCAATGCCATCAAACAGTTCCTCATACCCTACTTCCTATCCACTACGTCAAAGACAGGGAAACAAAAACAAGAACAAGAAGAACAAGACTACAAAGAAGAAGAAGAGAACGAGGATATCGGGTCTTTTTTCGTCATCAAACGCAACAACACGTTCAGGTGTCTTTCGACGGATCAGCTGAAATTCTTCCTTCGAAACAGGCCTTATTCAGTCGACTGAAGAACGAAGGTATTTCCGACGAGGATTATGCCAGTTGTCAAGAGGCCTGGCGCGACAACGCCATTACGACTTTGCGGGACTTTCTTGTCTGGTACAACAACAGGGACGTGGTTCCCTTTCTACAGGCCATCGACAGACAGTTTGCCTTCTACCAGCAATGTGGGAAGGACATGTTCAAGCAAGGCATCAGCGTACCTGGTCTGACCTTGCTCTACCTGTTCAACGACCTTCCAGAGAAGACCTACTTTACCATCTTCAACGAGAAGAATAAAAATCTTCATCATCTCGTCAAAGATCATGTGGTTGGCGGAGATTCGCTCAATTTTCATCGCTATCTCGAGAAAGGGGTCACCACGCTACGTCAGAACGAGTACGGAGAGGCCGCTCGTCCGTGTCGGTCCATCGTCGGATACGATGCCAACGCCCTGTACTTGTGGTCACTCATGCAAGACATGCCTATGGGATGGTACACGCGACGACGGGAAGAGAACGACTTCCGACCCGAATCGGCGCAGCTGTACGATCAGATGGCTGCGGAATGGTTGACTTGGGAATACGAACGCACGGGACGCGTCATACGCCACCAGATCAACGGTAGAGAGAAGAGAATAGGCAAACTGTTGGTGGATGGGTGGTGCAGCGAGACGAAAACGGCTTATCAGTTCCACGGATGTTTATTCCATGGTCACTCGTGCACTGGTAAAGAGGTCAACGAAGTCAACGGGAAACCCATGGCTGAACTGCTCGCCGAGACCCGAAAGAACACCACCTACCTCCGTCACTTTGTCAAGGACGTCGAGTTGTGGGAATGCGAGTGGAAAGAGACGAGACGAGATACTGTCGTGAAAAAGTGTCTGGATGCTGCATTTCCGCGACGACGTCACGCACGATGGACGATGACGTCGCAACAGATCCTGAGCGGCGTGCGTACCGGAACCGTGTTCGGTCTGCTCGAGTGTGACCTTTGCGTACCGGAAGCATTGCGCGAGATGCAGCCCGTGTTCAAGAATATCCGTCTGACACGCGACGATCTCGGACCGTTCATGCGCCGATACGCCGAAGAGCACAACATCATGGCGACTCCGAGACGCATGCTCGTGGGTAGTTATCGAAGCTATAATATCTTGCTCGCCACGCCTCTGCTGCGATGGTATATGGACCACGGTCTCGAAGTGTCGCACGTGTATCAGGTCGTTGAGTACGATCCCTTCCCGTGCTTCAGGCGATTCGACGATGCAGTGTCCACGGCGCGACGCGAGGGAGACGTCCACTCGCACAAGGCCATCATCGCAGACACCATGAAGTTGCTGGGGAACTCTGGTTACGGAAAGACCATCACCAACGTGGACCGACATCGTGACGTCAACTACTACACGGAGAAGGCGGCGTCGCTCATTGTCAACGATAGTCGATTCCGACAACTCGACGTCGTCGTCGACGATGCGTACGAGATAGAGATGAACAAGAAAACCGTCACGTACACCCTGCCCGTACACGTGGGATTCTTCGTTCTACAGTACAACAAGATGCGCATGTTGCAGTTATATTACGACTTCATCGACAGGTACCTGGAGCGCCCTCTTTTTCAGTACTGCGAGACGGATACAGACTCTGCCTATTTGGCTTTGGCCGCCGAGTCCGTCGACGCCCTCGTGACCTCGGAACTACGAGAACATTACTTCCGGCACCGCTCCGAATGGTTGGCGTCCGAATGTTGCGATGACCATCGGAACGAGTACGTGCGCTGACGACTCGCCAATAAACCGTGGGTCGGCGACGAGGCGTGCTGTAAGGCGCGCAGGGCATACGACAAGAGGACACCTGGTCTGTTCAAGGCGACGGGTTCGTGGGGTTGTGTAGCAAGACGTACTATTGTTTCGGACCTACCGACAAATACAGCACCAAAGGACTGAGCAAAAGTCACAACGACATCGACAAGAACGTGTTTCTGGAGGTGCTCACCAACCGTCGGAGCGGAAGTGGAAAGAACCGCGGGTTCCGGGTGCGTCACTCGACCGTGTTGACGTACGTGCAGGAACGAGTGGCTATCACCTACTTCTACGCCAAACGCGTGGTGCACGAGGACGGGGTGAGCACGGGTCCGGTGGACGTGTAGAAAAAGGCGATGCACTGTGGTCGTCTTTCATAATCGACCATGGACGCACGGTGGAAACATCCTTTCACTTGCATCGTCGCCGGACCGACGGGATGCGGCAAAAGTACTTTCGTGACGCGTATGCTGCGTCACGCTGCTGCGATGATCGATCCACCGCCTAACGGATCACGTTGTGTTACGGAGAAAGGCAAGAGGCTTACGCAACGATGGACTTGGTCGACGTGCGGTTCGAGGAAGGGTTGCCGAGTGCGAGCATGTTCGATTCGTCGACGAGGAACCTCATCGTCATAGACGATCTCATGGCAGAAACGGACGAACGGGTCACGACCTTGTTCACTAAAAAAAGTCATCACAGGAACACGTCCGTGCTGTATCTCGTACAGAACCTGTTCCCCAAAAACAAAGAGAGTCGTACCATCAGTCTGAATTCTCAGTACATGGTGGTGTTCAAGATTCCTCGTGAAGCATCGCAGATGTCGCACTTGGCTCGACAGATGTATCCGAGACGCGTCATGTTCGTTCAAGAGGCTTTTAAAGACGCCACGTCGGTACCGTACGGTTATCTATTGGTCGATCTCAAACAGGACACGCCCAAGGACATGCGTCTGCGCACGGCCATCTTTCCAGACGACGGTGTTCAGTACGTGTACTCACCGAAGGTATAAAAAGACCGCACGCGTGGATAGTCTCTTCATTCCCACCATGTCTGAGCTGGTGAAGAGACACATTGTGTGCATACAGGCACTGAACAGAATCAAGAGCAACAAATTAAAAAGGTCCATCATCGCCAACGCCGACGCCGATATGCTGTGTGCACTAGCCGAGTGTGCCTACAACATATTAAAAAAGAACATTCCATTAAGCGAATTACAGAGGCGTCGTTTGAGTAAATACAGGACGAAGTTACGCGAGTTGGCTCAGAGACGAACGCCAGCTGCCAGGAGAAGACGTATCTTGTTGCAACAGCAGGTCGGCGAGGGACAGAGTAGAGGTTTCCTATCGGCCTTCCTAGCACCGTTGGCAAGTTCGGTCTTTCTACCCTTGCTTCGGGAGGTGCTGCTCAAGAGGTAGAGAGAGAGAGAGAGAGAGAGAGAGAGAGAGAGAGAGAGAGAGAGAGAGAGAGAGATGTGGAACACGCACGTAAGATAAAGTTGGTAGACCCACGAATGTTGGACACGCTTCGTTCATCCCCACCCCCGCCGGACACCTTAGGTAAGAAGGTGCAAGCTCTCGATGACGAGATGATGACCATCCTCGACAGAAAGGACCTCGACGACAGGACCAAGGTAACATTGTATAATCAGGTGTTGCAACGGTATAACGTCTTGTCCGATAAACACGCCAAGGAACCGACACGCGTGATCACGGTGAACGAGTCTGGGACTGGGGTGGGGGCGGAGGCGAGGGTGGGGGTGGCGGAGGGAGCAGTAGGAGCTCCTGTTATTACTAGCGGGATAGAGGCCGACGTCATGGACACCGTTCCCAAGACCATGCCAGGCAAAGCCAGACGTTTGATGGAGCGTTTGAAAAAAAACATGTATTGGACCGCTCGTGGCGAACTGATCCACGAGGGTGTGCCGGTTGCCGGAAGTAACGTGGTGGATCTCGTGAATGATCTGTTGCGTAAGAGAAAGAACGATCCAACGGGATGGCAACCGTTCGCAAGACAACGCCATGCCATGAACCTTCCCATGGAGTTGGTCGGTAACGTCGCCAGGAGAGACTACATACGTCAGGCGACGACGCCGGCGACGACATCCACTCCAGGTCGTCGTCGTCGAATACCGGCTACTCCTCAATCTGGTGGTAACGCACGAAGATCGCTCAGTTGGACACCCCTCGCTCGTCGACGCGGTCAGATGGAACATTCCATGCTCACCCCACCTCCAGAACGTCAACGCAAGACTTTGGCGTCATTGGCTAGTTGGGAAGACATTTAAGACGGTGCAACACGTGTCCATTGCACAGTGTGCGCTACGATGTCGAGCGATCCACAGGACACCACGTACCGTTCATACATCATTGCAGCAATTTGTGGTGGACTTTACTTGATTGCTGACGCTATAGCTCGAAGTCTTATACAACAGTTGCTATTCGGGGTATGGTTTCAGTACTAGATTATCGATCATTCGTCATCGTCGTGGGTGTGGTAGTGGGTGTTCTGGTGTACGTCAGCGTACTCGTCGTCACTCGTCAAGAACCGTGTTGCGGAGTCAACGTCACAACCACCACCGTCAATCCATCGCAACTCTTTTAATGGCGCCGAGGAAAGTACATCCACTTAGGACGGTCTACTTCGATCCGAAAAGGTTAGGTAGTTATGGCGGAGTCGATACCTTGCGACGCGTCACGCGCATGCCACGAAAAAGGGTCGCGGAATGGTTGTCGGAACAGGACGCCTATACCCTACACAAGCCGGCTAGACGTCATTTCAAGAGACGACGCGTCATCGTGGGTGGTCTACGTCAGCAGTGGCAGGCCTATCTCGTCGATCTGTCGCAGTTGAAAAAGGACAACAACGGTATGACCTTTCTCCTCACGGTCTTCTCGAAAGTGACCTGGTGTGTTCCCATGAAGAACAAGTCCGCGGCGTCGTTGGTAGCAGCGCTTGACAGCACGTTCAGCAGAGGCTGGCCAAAGACGTTGCAGACAGACCAAGGTCTGTAATTTCTGAATAAATCCGTTCAGGCTCTATTGAAGTGAAGTGAAGTGAAAGTTTATTCAACAACAACAACAACATAATACAGGTGCATTGTATGATGTGCTGCTGCTGCTGCTGCTGCTGCTGCTGCTGCTGCTGCTGCTGCTGCTGCTGCTGCTGCTGCTGCTGCTGCTGCTGCTGCTGCTGCTGCTGCTGCTGCTGCTGCTGCTGCTGCTGCTGCTGCTGCTGCTGCTGCTGCTGCTGCTGCTGCTGCTGCTGCTGCTGCTGAAGGGACATAGCTGAAGTCATACGACTTATAAGGTGCTATGCCCTTCTCAAACAAAATAAATGCAATATAAGTAAAACATTAAATACAAAATAGCATTCGCAATTCACTTATAAACTTATTACTGTGGTGCTTGAGCTAATTATAAATTAACTAATTGACATAACTTTCAATTATAAGTTTATAAATATGCTGTAAGTAATGACAACTTGAATGTTTTTTTAAATTGTTTTAAACTTGGTAGCTGAGTTATTTCATTTGCTAAGCTGTTCCACGTATTTATACCTTTGACAGTGAGTGACAATAGTCTGAGGGTGGTGTTTTTTTTTTAACATAACACAGTTTGCTTTGTCTGGTACCATACATGTGTATAGCTTCGGTTGGTTTAAAGAATGCTTGAACCCGACCATTTAAAGAGTGATTATTTGCTTTATAGAGTATAATCATAGTCTTGTATGTAACTAAATCATGAAGTTTAAGTATTTTTGAGCTGTGGAAAAATACAGATGTATGATCATGGTAATTAAGGTTATAAATAATCCGTATAGCTTTCTTCTGTAACATAAATAGTTTCTTGAGTCTCGATTGATACGTACTTCCCCATATCTCACAGCAATATGACATATGTGGTTCAACAAGTGATTGATATAATATGTGTAACGCTTGACAATCAAGAACATGCATAGTTTTATACAAAACTGCTATGCTTTTTGATACTTTTGTTTCAACCATTTTTATATGTTCTCTCCATGTTAGGTTTTCATCAATAGTTACTCCAAGGAATTTTGTATTTGTTACCCGCTCAATGTTTGTTCCATTCAAAACTATATGCACATCTGTTCTAGGTTGTTTTTATTGTTAAACATTATAAAGTTTGTTTTATTCACATTGAGCGATAATTTGTTTGCTCTGAACCATAGGCCTAGTTGTTTTAGTTCGTTGTTAACTACATTGGTTACATCATCAATATTACTAGCCGAGTAAAAAATGTTAGTATCATCTGCAAATAGAATAATATGAAGTAGTTTGGAAACATCGCACATGTCATTTATGTACAAGATAAACAGTAATGGGCCAAGGATTGATCCTTGCGGGACTCCACACTTGATTTCCTTGAATTCTGAGTTACTATTATTGTAGCATACATATTGTCTACGGTTGGATAAATAACTTTGTATCCATTCCAGAGCTAAACCCCTTACTCCATAGCATTGCAATTTACTTAGCAATATGTTGTGGTCAACGGTGTCGAAAGCTTTTCTTAGATCGATAAAGACACCAATCGTAGTTTGGGATTTATCCATTGCAGAAGTAACCTTTTCGACAAATTCGAAAGAAGCACGGCATCCATCACTTCTCCACGCACAACGCGAAGACGAAGGCGAGCGTCGTGGAAAGATTCAACAGAACGAACGCATGTGGCGATACTTCACGAAACACCAGACGTGGCGATACATCGACGTCCTTCGGGACTTGGTGCAATCGTACAACAACACCCCCCCCCCCACCGCAGTATCGGCATGGCTCCGTCACAGGTGAGTTACCAGAATCAAGAACAGGTGTGGCAGCGTCTGTACGGACACGACGGTAAGGGCGTGCCCAAGTTGCGCGTGTCGGATCGCGTGCGCATCAGCAAGTACAAAGGTATGTTTCGAAAAAGGCTACGCGGTGAATTAGAACGAAGAGATGTTCACGATACACGAGGTTCATCCCTCCGATCCGCCCGTGTATCGATTGAGGGACGATCTCGGCGAAGTGCTGGAAGGCACCTTCTACGAAATGGAGCTGCAGAAGGTGTCGGTACCCGCCGATAAACTGTACTACGTGGAAGCGGTACTGCAGCGTCGTAAGGTAGGTAGACGAACGGAGGCTTTGGGGAAATGGTTCGGCTACCCCTCCAAATTCAACAGCTGGATCGATGCCAAGGCACTCGTCCACTCTACTATAAAGACTAGCCACGCGTACGGTGACACTTCATTCGAGAAATGACACAAGACACGACAACACGAGACTTCACCACCACCACCGTCATAGAACAGGAGGAACAAGAGGACGTAGTAGCAGCAGCAGAGGACAGTACTGACGCGCAGAACGCAGAGGACAGCAGCATCAGCAGCAGCAGCAGCACTCCTTGACATCTGTTCGGTACCGTGTGTCCTAAAGAGGAAATAGTCTTTCTCTGTCAGGTCCTCATCTTGTTCACGGTAATCCTGATAAGCATTTACAACCTGACCACGGGTCACGAGAATTCTAAACTGTGGACGGCCCAGTTGAGTAGTTCTTTGGGTTACCTGCTCCCCAATCCAACATTGAGACGCAATGGCGACTGATTTCTACCTGACACTACCTAGCAACGCTTCCATGAAGATGTATCCCGACAATTGGCCCATTACATCACGGACTTGCCTCAACGTATCGACCTGACTGGCGAGTGGGAGTGTGGGTTAGCAGATACAGTACCCGCATACTTGGTACAACGTTACAGAGGAAAATGTCTGGTTCTTCCTCGGTGAGAAAAATCCTACGGGTCTAACCCCGACTACGAAGTTAGCCTCTGGGTATTACAAAGGTCCTGTGACATTGATGAACCGCATAAAAGAGGGACTGGACAGTATGTCGACGGACAAGACACGAGCTAAATTGACCTACAACGTCATCACTCAAAAAATTACATTGCACATGTCATCCGACACCGTGTTCACCATACCCTACCACAGTGCGTTGGGACCTATGTTAGGATTTCGTAAGTCGGTCGTCACCAGTCCGTCGGTAGCAGCAGCAGCAGCATCAGCAATAGCAGCAGACAGCACACGCCAGTACGTTCACCCGAGACTAGGTGGAACGGATATCGGTGTCACACAATCAGTCACCGTGATTATACCACCTACACAAAGTCCTGATGCTCCGTACCCCTTCTGTAAAGAAGCTGACGACGTGGTGAGCATGACTCGCGGGTTCGATACCATCTACGTCTACACAGACGTCGTGGAATCTCGTATAGTAGGTGACAGTCTCGCGCCTTTGTTGCGAGCCCTCCCGGTTAGCGGAAGTCACGGTGCCACGGTATCTGATAGGTCCATTAACATTCACTACGTGCCTCTGTTGTACTCGCACTTCAAGTCGATCGAGATGGATATAAGAGACGACACCGGACGACGCGTGCCATTCGAGTACGGTAGAGTGACGGTGACACTTCATTTTCGACGACGCAGGACCGGACTGTTCTGAAGATGAATTACAACGAGTATTACGCGCGTCAGGCGGGTGGTGCACTGCCCTACTTCGCCGGTGCACCATACCAACGAGGTCACGGGCTAGGCAGTCTGCGAGGTCTGCTGCGTAGCGCCATGCCACTCATCAAGAGAGGTGCCGTGGCGTTGGGTAGAGGAGCGTTGAAGACCGGCGTGCGCATAGCCGACGACGTCTTGTCTGGACATAGCATAAAAAGGCAGCCAAAAGACGCGTCACGGACGCTGGTAGGAGCATGCTGCGTGGCTTTGTGATCCCTGGCGTGCGACCTCGTAAACGTATAAAACGCGCGCCTGCGAAGAAAGGAGGCATTACAGCGACGAGACAGCGCAAGAGACGGACGTCCACGAAACGTGAGGCCGACATATTCGACAACGACGATGGCTTTCGTACATAGACAGTCGTGTGAAGGGGTCAAGAGCGAGCTAGATCTCTTTACCGTACCCCCCACTCAGACCAGCATAGTCGACAGTCACGTAGTGGAACATCAACCCATGGCCTCTCTAGACTCGGGTGGACCGATAGAATTCCTGATACCCGGATCGGGCGACGATTACCTGGATCTCGCCAACGCGATGCTACACGTACAGGCGAAGGTGACACGAGCCAACGGGGACGATCTCGACTTGGTCGACCCCGCGGGACCAGTGAATAACAGGCTCCATGCGCTGTTCAGTCAAGTCGACGTCTATCTGAACGGCACGCTCGTGATCCCTTCGACCAACACGTATGCGTATCGCGCTTACATAGAGACGCTGCTGAGCTACGGTCCCGATGCCAAGGACACGCAACTGACGAGTCAGCTGTGGCACAAGGACACGGCCACTCGTATGGACGCCGTCGAGATAGCCGACGGACCCGCGGCTAACGAAGGGTTCGTGATTCGACGAGAGAACATCGTAAGGAGTCGCATGGTCGATATGATGGGCCGTCTCCACGTGGATCTCTTTCTGCAAGATAAATTCCTGATCAACGGCGGCGATGTCAAGATACGACTGGTTCGTAGTAAGCCTGCTTTTGCACTCATGGCTGGTGGGCTCAACCCCGATTACAAAATACAAATCGTCAACGCCACCTTGTTTGCAAAGAAGGCCACCCTGAATCCGACCATGCAGATGGCGCACATCAAGGCTCTGGAGAAGAACACGGTCAAGTATCCGATGCGATCAATCGAGTGCAAGGCGTATTCCATTCCTGCTGGCACTCGGTCGAACACGTACGAGAACCTGTTCCTCGGTACCCTGCCGAAACTTCTGGTGCTGTGCTGCATCGATAACGATGCCTACAACGGTGCGTACGACAAGAATTCGTTACACGTCAAGAACAACGCCATCAACTTCCACGCGGTGTACGTGGACAGATGACAGATACCCTCCAAACCTTTCCTCCAAAATTTCACAGACGACCTCTTCGTCAGGAGCTACATGAGTCTGTTCTCCTCGACCGGCAAGATGTGACAGGACGAGGGGAACGGACTGACTCGCAGCGACTACCGACACGGCTACACCTTCTTCGGTTTCGACCTGACCCCCGACCAGTGCGACGGTAGCTGTTTCCATCTGGTACAAAAGGGCAACCTGCGCATAGAACTGCATTTCCGCAACGCGCTGCTGAACACCGTGAACGTCGTCGTCTACGCCGAGCTCGAGTCCGTGCTGGAAATAGACAAGAGCCGCAACATCATCTACGAATACTGAGATGGACACCCTGCAGATCGCTAGACTACTGGCGATGGACCCGCGCGCCAGATCGATATTGCGCGGCGTCGTACCCAAAGATGGACTGCCCACGACGATAGACGGCGCTCTGCCCGCGGCCTTCGTGTGCAACACCGACGACGGCGACGAACCGGGCGAACATTGGATAGCGCTGTACCTGGACGCCGACGGACGCGGCGATTACTTCTGCTCGTACGGTCTGCCGCCAAGACACGCTGCGTTTCGCACCTTCCTGAACGAACATTGTTCCGATTGGACTCATAATAGCAAGAGGCTTCAGAGTCCTCTGTCTAACGTTTGTGGACAATATTGTGTTGCTTTTGTATTGCTTCGTTGTAACGGCATTCCGATGAGAACTTTTGTTAACATATTCGGCACCAATCTAGTAGCTAACGATTGCCGCGTATTTGATTGGCTTAAAGAGCTGCGATAAGGTAGACTGTATTATCGCTCGTCATAGTAGTAGTAGTACATCGATCGAGCCTCTGGCGAGGTGGACGCACCACCCGTAAGCTCGCGACCTCTGGCGTGATGGTCAACATCCGCAAGTCAAGTCATCATCATTATATTCATCGTAGTCGTAGTCGTAGTCGTAGTGATGATATTACACGCTACCCTTGTTGTAGCGTCATGCTGCTTGTGTTGTTCAATAAAATACGTGTGCACTCGTACCATTCCGTGTTGCGTTCATTTCTCGTCTCCATTAGTCCCTTTGATAATGACCCTATTCTTAATTGCTGCGTATGGGTCACTCCGTCAGGATTAAGACCGCAAACGTCTACAGGGTGGGGTTACGAGAGTTAGGGTTAGCTCCAGCAGTCGATAGGGGTTAGGGTTAGCACGCCAATCAAAAAGTTGGGGTTACGACGGTTAGGGTTAGCTCCAGTCGCCAGGGGGCGCTCTAGGGTTATGCATAGGGATATAGGTCGCCGCCAGGGGCGCTCACGGTACCCAGAAGGCTCTGCGACCGGAAGTCACAGTGACCCTCCCTACTGGGCCACTCTTTGGCTTGGTCATTTCCGCTCCTTAACTACTACAACGTATGTTTCTCTCTCCCCCACCTTTCTCTCTATTTCTCTCTCTGTCTCTCTCTCTCTCTCTCTCTCTCTCTCTCTATCTCTCCCTCTCTCTCTCTATCTCTCTCTCTCTATTTCTCTTCTCCTTGCCCCTTGTTTCTCTCTCGCGCTCTCTCTCTATCTCTCTCTCTCTCAATATATCTTCCTCGCTGTCTTTCTCTCTCTCTTCCTTAATATTTATCACTCCCGTTTCCTTTCCCTCACACCCACTCCAGTGTTTCTCCTTCTGTACAAAAAACCCTGTCTCCATCCCATCTCCGTTTTCCATCTCACCTCTATATGTTTCCGCCTCCCCAGCTCAATCTATCTACGTCCTGTTCTTCAGTATCCTAGGTCAATGTTCTTCTCCACCAGTATGTCAATGCCATATATCACGCGTGTTTGACTTGAACATGAAGGATCCCGAAACGGAAAATTGTTGTAATTATGGCGACGTCTAAAACCTCATTCTTAACCTAGCATTCACATGTTAGCTACTTGCGACACGAAATACTACTGATAATGTTGCCGTGTTCTTAATTCACACATGAACACGTTTGTTCCTTTCTCCTTGTTGACGCCATCAAGTTGATTGACATATGGTCCACGTATATAGAATTTCCGTGGCTGTCATTTATGTCCAATGTTGAGTGAGCCCAAATTTACTTTATCTTTTCACTTGAAACTGTGTCGAGGAGTGCAATTACAATATACATATACCTATATAATAGCACTCTCCGTTTCTGGATACGTTGTCCGTGCATTGTGAACGTCGGAAATGAAAACACACGTTTGAAAAACGCAAAAAAGAACTAAGAAGACTAAACTAAAAAAAATAATATGACGTTGTATTCGTCATCATAAATATACTGACGTATTGTGGCTGCTATTGATACATAGATTGATGAATAGATGCACATGTACATGTTATGTATATGCTGACGTACAATGTATGTATGTATGTATGTATATGCACAGAAATCTATGTTTGTGCGCCCGTGTGCGTGTGTGTGTATACGTGTAAGTATACGTATGAGTGCATGTAGGTACGTACGTACCTACATGCACTCATACTTCAACGTATCCATAGGTAAACATCAATGCACATAGTCACACACTCACTCACACACTCAACACACACACACACACACACACACACACACACACACACACACACACACACACACACTCACTTAATCACGCACCCACGCACGCACGCACGCACACTCGCACAAACTTTTGGCAAGCGATATACTTTTGTGAATGCTATTGAAATGAGGAAATGTCAAACTAATGTGTGATTTAAAAAAGTGAGCGCAATAAGTAATATATTAAGTTACCACAAATCAATATGCATTTTTTTACTTTTTATTGCATATCAAATACATGTATATGGAATATGCACATCTATTTTTTTATTATAATTATATACCGTATATTAATAAAAGAAAATTAGTGATACTTTCAAAACATATTATATTAATTTTGCAAATGCACATTAATAGAAACACATTCTTAACGATAGAACATGCGTACCATTTAACAAGCAACAATGTTATCGGTCATTGCTCACAATTGATAGGATAGCAAGTATTGAAATATTTGTAATATATTAACAAGTATGTGAACATTGTTAACAAACCTAAAAGAAACCATCAACGTTGAGTCTGCTAGGGCAGATGACGGCGAGAACAGACGGCAATGTGCGAATGTCCGCTTGCGTTAGCTCACCCTACAAGACAACTACCGGCATTCATGTGTCAACGTTGCGAACGAGCCGTGGCTGAACTTATTGAGCTAAAACCACATGAATGAGCCTGTGCTTGACGACTCGCGATGACATAAAAGAACTAAATTAACGATGCATGACATGCTCGAAAACGAGAATCCGCCTAAGAAGAAGAAGAAGAATGCTAGTTCAGAAACAATTATTGGATAAATACTTTGTCACTGTTGTCGACTAAACAGTTCTCAGTCATCGTGGCCACACACTTGGGCTTATTTGATCCTAAAACAAGACCTCTGTAGAAGCGTGTTTCGCAGAATTCTCCGTGACGTGGATGTAATAGGCCGGTTTCGGAACACGGCCGAGCGTCTTGAAGTCGCCGTGGACCGAGTGAGCACTGTCTTCGCCGAATACGTCTTTCAGTAGATTCGAGAACTGTGCGAGCCGGTGCGGGTAGCAGGACAGACGAAACTGGTGTTTTCTACAACATGAATCAGCGATAACAATTCGACTACTCATTATAAACATCCGTCTAGTTTACGGGTAGGCCTAATGTACAAAAATGTTGGAGGCAATTACTGGGCGTGAAAATGTTGGCTAGGTGGCGACGGAAACGGTATTATAGTTTTATTCTGAAATGTATGAATTGTAAACAACTACGAACGTAAATTGTTCCGAGTTAGGTAATCCGTACGTCAAACGTCCACATAAGGTCCTTCGTAATATCTCCACCTGGGAATTTGGGGAATTAATAGTTCTTTTAGCGTAATAATCCTCCCCAGGGGGCCCCCGGGAACGCCTATTAAATTATCATACATTCAGGGTCATAAACTACTTGAGAGTATTCATATCAGCAATGCTTTTCAAACATTACGTCACGTGATTGATAAGGTGATGATCTTAGTTACGCCATAGTTGGAAAGCATGTTGCTTTTAACAAAAAGACCCACAAAGTAGGTTTGTTTTGGTATTGTAGCACCTTCAACGAGCTTACACAATTCATTCAAATGTCTAAATGGTAGATGTGAATTTCTAACAGTATCCTAGTATTTATCAAACATGGATATTTCAGAAAGCTTGTTGAAAATAAGGTATGTTTAACAACAATAACAAGCATAAAATTAAATAAAAGTTTTCACACTAAGATTATGCTAATCATTTTGTAATTCCGTCTGTGTTTAACTGATAATACTAAATACAACAAATAATAATAAAGTTGGCAGTTACTTATATTGATTTTTAAACGTTTTATCTTATAATAGGGTGTTCTTTAATTTGTGTTGAATTTTAACAATTTGTCGCCCTCTACAATACAACAATAATCGAATAGTGAGATTTCAATTTTTTTTTTTATTCTCAAAATGCCTACTGTGTTTTGCGTACACTTGCGCCTTAAACAAAAATGCTAATGAAGGACTGTAGTGGACATTAACCTGTTCCAGGAGAAGGAGTGTTATCAAACAACTGTAACTATCCTGTTTCTGCGAATCCTTCAAGAGGGCGTAACTGTTTTGGCCCAGGGTGAGTCCACCATTTTGACTGGCTGATAATGATCATTCCATTTCAAAGCCTCGATTATCCAGGATCCGAGCTGTGGTGCCAATGTTTGTCGCACACATCTTCGCCCGGATGCAGAGTGGGGTTTTCATTGTGAATGAAAATTAGCCAATTACGATGTCATACGGGTATTTAACTAATTATAAAAATAAGAGTTCACTTTTATCAGTTGCTACGATGCAATTCGCATTAACTTTAAACAGTGATTATAGTGACGCAACTATCCGACTGAAAAGTTAAATCAGGCCAACAAAAATTAGTGTAGCATATCGATGTTGCTTCACGGGAAGGCTTCCACAAAATTGAGTGATGACAGTGGGTAACACTGAGACAATGGCTGAATTACATAGCCTCGATTATCCAGGCTCCGCGCTGTGGCGCCACCGTTTGTCAAACACATTTTCGCCTGGATGCAAAGTGGGGTTTTTATTTTGACGGAAATTATGTATACGCCCAGAATGTGGGCGCATACATAATTAGCTAATTACGATGTCATCCTGGCATTTAACTAATTCATAAAATAAGAGTTCAGTATTTGTCAGTTGATACGATGCAATTCGAATTAAATTTTACACTTTGATTACATTGACGCAACTGTCCGACTGAAAAGTTAAATCAGGCAAAACATTTTTAGTGTAGCATCTCGATGGCGCTACACGGGAAGGCTTGTACAAAATTGAGTGATAATAGTGGGTAACACTGAGACAATGCCTCTGCTGCCAGACTCTCTTCTCGGCGGATTCACGAAGCGAGAGCGAGACAACCAATTTCAGAAATGCTTCTATACGCACGGCAACTAACTGAATACGATCTGGATTGGTAATCATGTGTATGTGTTATGATTGAGTATAATTTCGTTGACAGAGACAGCAGGGTTTTAAAAGCGAAAACAAAATGACGACGTCCATTTTACAAGCGAAATATTTCTACGTCCTTGTCGTGACACTAGCAAGAGACAGATGTTTGTCCATAGAAAGGGTTCCAGGAAAATCAACCCACGTGACCAGAGCTTCCGGTTGTACGCTGTTGGCAGAGGTCCTGAATGAGTATTTCAGCTCAGTTTTTACCAAAGAAGATATCAGCTCACTTCCAGTTCCATTTACTAAATTTGAGGGCAATACATCAGAACATTTATGGCAGTTATTTGTAACTCCTGAAATGATAGCAAACAAAATTAAGAAGATGAAACATAATAAATAACCTGGAGTTGATGGGATACAACAAAAACTGCTTAATGAAATTGTTGAGCAAATTAGTACACCACTTGCAAAATTGTTTAACTTGTCACTAGAAGAAGGAACAGTTCCTTCAGAATGGAAAGAGGCAATCATTACGCCGCTATTTAAGAAGGGATCGAGGAACAAGCCAGAAAATTACAGAGTCGCTTATTACAAAGTGGTTTGACAACGCTAGAGACCAGGACACTAAGAGGAGACCAAATAGAAGTGTTTAAGATAGTGAATGGTTATGAGGATGTTGACAGGAATATTTTCTTCAAACTTAAAAAGGCAGTAGAACCAGAGGACACAAAGCAGCTTTAGTTAAGGAGCAGTGTAGGTTGGACATGAGAAAGTACTCTTTCTCACAGAGTGTGACAAATGAATGGAACAAACTGCCAAATGATTGTGTTAATGGTAGTAGTGTGAATATGTTTAAAAATAGAATTGACTGATATTTGATAAGGTCGGGCTACACATAGATGAGAAAATTGTTGGACTCTCGATAAGCCAATGGCTTCCTTGTCCACTTGCCATCTGGAACTTGTTGTTTGGGATGGTAATCTTGTTAAATCTTGTTAAATTTTTTTTAATGAACGTACAGATTATACACTGTGATGTCCGTGATGCAGTCGCTCTGTGTGGAAAAAGAACTTTATAGACTTTCAAGAATGAATTAAAACTATAGTTTATTGACTAATACAAATGTGCATTTGATGTTGCCACATAAAATGTTTGATGTTGTAAATATCAAATTGTGACATGTTGAAATATTTCGTTACTTGTTGTACCTCTAAGGCTGGGGGGAGGGCGGGGGGAAATTACAGCAATATATGTGGTGACGTGTTTTACATCAATTGATTGTTTTCTTGCTTTGTTAAATATATTATATATTATATTCAATAATTAATTATACACACTAATACCATTTCTGCTCATTGAAAGTGAGCATTTTTGTAAGTGCAAAGATGTCTGGTTGAAATTAGATGCCAGAAATTGTTTAACACACACCCTAGAAACTTGTATCCTATGCATACTCATCCTGCTTTTCGGTGGTCTTGGTTTTATGTTAACAACATTACGATGTCCTATAAACTTTCACTGCCGTGTAATAAATGCCAAACATCACACTCACAACATAGCATATATTCTTAGCCGGAGCGTTGCCGTTGGTCAAAATGTCATCGAAGTTGCGATGGTCAATGACGAGGATTCCTCCTGGCCTTATGATATCCCAGAAGTTGGACAGCGCCACCTTCTGGTTGTGAAGTGAACCTTCGTAGTCAGGCAGGTGGGCGAACGAGTTGCCCAAACACAGCACGGCGTCGAACCCTCCCTCGGGCACACCATCAACGTCGCTGAGGTCATCCGAGAGAGACAACCAGTTCGCTTCTTCTATTACTGAAACACCACATTTGTTTTTTTACATACACATGTAAGCACGAACTCACGAATGCACGCACATACACACTTATGTTCTAAACCATCGTCCGAACAGCGGACCGGTTCAACATTCTAAGAGAGTTCATGCAGTGGTCACCCAGTGCAGCGATAACACTTCACCAGATTTATTCAAATATAAACCGGCCAACACTGGATGAAATAGTTAGCGAATGTCATCAGGCAATGGACGACACGTAAACACGCATAAATCTGGTAAGAACTAGATTTTCGCTGACGCCTGTTTTCAACGCAAATATACAATGGATGCATTACACGCGCACTGACGGACGCACGAACGCGCGAATGCACCAATGCATACAAGAGCGCAAACAAACACACACGCGCACACACACACACACACACACACACACACACACACACACACACACACACACACAAACACACACACACACACACCGCCACCGATGTTGTCTTGTTTGCTGTTGGCTGCAACAGGAGGTCAAATTCGGTTTTGCAACCTTGTGTGTTCTAACGACCTCAATCACGTAATTGAGCAGTGTGTCTGTTTACTAGACCTCGGATATCATCAAGGTGACGGCGACAATAACATATCTTTCACCGCGTTGTTCAGGTGCTTAGGATTTGTGCATGCGTGGCAATGTCACGTTGACTACTCATTGTTGCTGTGGTATCAATTAATTTATTCATATTTATTTCCACTATATGAACAATTGATTTTATCCAACTATTTTTTAGCTCCTGAGAATATGGATTTCGACTTACCGGTTGTTATTTGAACCCATAAAAGTGGTGAGTACATTGGCGCATCAATGGGACAGCACATGTTTGGTTCATGCAAGTTTACTGTCATCACTTGTTTCCTAAACCGAAGCGTTGGCCTAGACGTGCAGAGGTCATACTCTCAATTTTAACGTACATATGTCATATATATATATAAATATATATATACATATATATATATATATATATATATATACATATATATATATATATATATATATATATATATATATATATATATATATATATATATATATATATATATATATATATATATATATATATATATATATATATATATATATATATATATATATATATATATATATGTCGATATATATATATATATATATATATATATATATATATATATATATACATATATATATATATATATATATGTCGATATATATATATATATATGTGTCGATGGGTGCATTCTTTATAATTACCCCATTTGTCAAAAGCTTCCTCCTTCCGCCTGCGCCAATATTCTTTCAACGCGTACTTTAGCATTTTGCCACTGGCATCCGTGCTGACGACGTTGAAACCTTCTTCGAGCAAGTAACTGTAGCAGATAGCGGCAACAACGGTAGCAGAAGTGTGCGTTAGCGACAACAACACCGGACAAGAATGTTACAAAGATGGAAGTGACAACAAGACCGTAGGAAGCGCGGGACTACACGACAATAGGAAGTGACAACAAGACTAGGAGGAGATGACAACAAAGCCGCAGGAAGAGGGAGACAAGGCCGCGTGACATATTGCTGTTTCTTTTAACCGATGCTCTGCGAGATGTAACACGCTGCAGTGTTTGACTAAAGTCAAAAGAACATTCATCTTAGACTTGGTCGTGATGTGGGGAGCGGTCGTCTTATGTTTAGAGGACCCGACTGCCAATTAGGAGGACTGGTGTTCAGTTCCACCCGTTTCAAGACGTGGGACCCCACTTTGCTGTGTCTTTCCGGAGAGACATTAAAAGCCGTTGTTCCCTTCAGTCTGGTATATATGCCAATGGAAGTAAAATATCCTTCACAGGGAAGGTGGAAATGGAACGGATATGTCGTGGACTCTCTAACTATCAAATAGAAAAACCACTGTTATCTTAAGAATAGATCGGGCTGTTTCCAGTTAAATGTCATCAGTCAGTGTCATCAAACCAGTGCTGCATCACCGTGTTGCACTAAGATAAACATACCTACTGGCGCGGTGAACTTGGCCCATACCGGAAATGTCTGGAGATCTAGAGTTTCAGTGAACACGTACCAACACGCAGCAATCACGCAGTTACACCATCCCCAGCCCAGCAGGTGCCCTCGTAGAAATCCTAGTAAAACACCTTCACATGGCTTAAGAGCTGGAGTATTCTAGAACATGCAGCCTGTGTGCTCAATGCAGCTGTTTACTCAACAAGCATAACTCGGTAGTTAATGTGGCAATGAAGTATTTCGCTCGATATGCATTGGCCGATTGAATTTCGGCGTGTCATGGGTCTACACAATGGAAGATAGGTAAACAAAAAATCGACCCAGCTTCACCTGCCTTCTGTGTTAGATAAAATAAATCGAATAAAAATCGTAAATAAATGTAGGTAATGTCCTGGCAATAAACTATATAGATTTCATAGAACACGTAATTAATTTGAGGTTTACAACCAGACCCCTTATTTTGTTAGTTTACCAAGTTCTGTTGAACTACATAATTAATACGGAGGGATGTAATAAGAATAATGAAGAAACTAGTACGTTTGCCATCTGAAATCCTGTCGTAGATATATCCTGCTTGGTGGTGATTATTTGTCTGCAACATAATATTATGTTACTGTACTACCGAACTTCCTTTAAGTTGCTTTCAAGTTCTGAGTCGTTGTGAAACCTGTAATATAAGGCATATGTACATTGCGGTTTTTTTTAAACTACTTTCCATATTTGTGTGATATACAACAAAATGTTACAAATTATGGCCTTAACCGATTGGTAACATATTTTAACACCGTATTTGATCAGCAGTTTCTCAACGATTCACCCAGTGCCGCACGCTACATCGAGTATGTTTTCACAGTCGTGCTCTCGCAATAGCGGCGTCAACCAGTGCTTATACTGCGACGTCCTGACACTTGTGCAGCCGATGTAGAGTTCCCACACCGGGCAGCCGCGCCGTCTGCATACTGGTCCCGTATTTCATTTGCTGGCACTCCGAACGATCTCGTCTGATACACACTGTCGACCATCTTCTCGGTCTGTGACGAGTCGAGTGCGCGCTGCCTCTTACACCGTGCGGTGGAGGACTGGCGAGCACCAGCTCCACATGCCTGCAAGCACTGGTGGTGGCTGTGGGGTTACGGTTCTGACTTGAGTCGTGCTGGTGACTGAGCGGTTAAAGGGACTAACAACAAGGCACTAGCGCAAATGTTTTTTTTAGTGTGTACATAAAGTTTAATATTGTATGTACTTCATAAAAAATAGGAAAATTATAAGTTGATGACATGAGCGATCACGTGGTTTTGTGGCTGATATGGGTTTACATTCAGTCAGTGATTTGTATAAAATGTTTCAGTATAATTTCACTCGCGTTACTATAGCGAGTGATGGCGATATAATTTTTCCAGAATAAAAGGCATAACGTAACGATTTCGATCCGCTAGCAGCTCGTGACACCGCAGAATCATCTTCGAATTCGGCTCTTTTGGAGCAGTTTAACGACATCAGTAGCCTTTGATGTCGAACTGATTTCCTTCAAGTCAAACCAAATTTGACTTTGCAACTACAGCAACATTAATAAAAAATTACATATCAGATACCAAAAACATGTGTGACTATAATGTTGTGTTGCATGGTGATCCCATGACGTGTTGCGTTACATGGTGGTCCCATGGCGTGTTGTGTTACATTGTGATCCCATGACGTGTTGAGTTACATGGTGATCCCATGTCGTGTTGTGTTACATGGTGGTCCCATGGCGTGTTGCCGTATTCCTGGGGCCCTTTTACTTTCTGACCGAACCATGAAAACGACAACATAGAGCTACAAAATTTCTCGTCATGTATCTACCGTTTGGTGTGCCTGTGCAGCCAGGGGCGTCCGCAGGAATTTTTCCAGGGAGGGGCAAGAAATGTGGGGACATAATAAAGAATAGGCAAATTAATTAAATATACACAGATGATAATATATATATATATATATATATATATATATATATATATATATACATATATATATATATATATATATATATATATATATATATATATATATATATGTATATATATATATATATATATATATATATATATATATATATATATATATATATATATATATATATATATATATATATTATATATATTATATATATATATAATTTATGCGTTATATATATATATATATATATATATATAATTTCTGCGTATATTAAATTAAATATGCTCAGATAATATATATACATATATATATATATATATATACATATATATATATATATATATATATATATATATATATATATATATATATATATATATATATATATATATATGTATCTACATATATATATATTTATATATATATATATATATATATATATATATATATATATATATATATATATATATATATATATATAAATATATATATATATATATAAATATATATATATATATAATTATATTTATATAATTATTTATAAAACTAATGAATATAAGTCTAAAATATATATATAAATATATATATATATATATAATTATATATAATTATATTTATATAATTATTTATAAAACTAATGAATATACGTCCACAAAATTCCACATCCAGAGAGTCGGTCATATGTGCAGCCTTTTCTCTATATGTGTGAGAAACACAACTACAATGTAGGATAAAAATGGGCAATATGTCCATTTTATTTTCATTGACTACGACAAGACAAGGATTGCCACTGTGCACCCTGACTTGAACATAATGCGCCTACAGCAATGTGCACAGCCAGGATATACATTACAGTAACATTGAGTGCAAAGCCACAAGCTGGTACATGTAACGATTTAATATAAATGACGTTAGCAAAGAGTCAAGACTGATTTGCAAGATTAATTTCACAAAAAAACCTTGTTTCTGATTAATAAGGTTCCAACATAATTACAAAATACAAGGGAAAAAGATCCACAAATACAAATTGCCCAAGCATAGAACCAGCGATACTATTTACAATTCAATAAACACAAAAGCGGGGGAAAGTAATTCCCAGGCCCCACCTGCATGCTGGTTGGGTCCCGCCACCCCCGCTAAAGGGCTGCGCAAATGAGACGGTCATCGGCCGGAAACGCCCGGTTCCCCTAGGAAGAAGTGGACAAAAACGTACCGCCTACAGGCTGAACTCTACCATGCAAGTCCGGACGAGCTGCATCAGACAACCAGCAAGCTCTGCGGCGTCCGCCCAGCGCTTTGTGTGTCTGTGCAGCCCTTTCTCTATTTGTGGGAGAAACACAACTACCATGTAGGGTGAAAAACGAGCAATCTGTCCACTTTATTTTCATAGACTATGACGGCCCAAGGACTGCCACTGTGGAAACGGACTTGACCATACGGCGCCTGCAGCAGTGTGCACACAAGAAGTACATTACAATAACAATGAATGTACATACACAGGCTGGTGCATGTAACTAAGACTGGTTTGCAAGATTTAATGATCAAAAAGCCCTTGTTTATCTAAGTCATTCGTACCAACGTCGAGAATAACCACGTGAGGGCAATGTTTTTCCAGTCTTACAAACAACCCATTTGCAACAAATTTTGCAATAGTACCGCCCCCTCGACAAGACTAACTGCATTCAGTACGTGCTGCTTTAAATTCAAAATTATCTCGGTTTGTCAATTTCGGGTTACTGTTTAAGTAACTCAATTAACAAATGAGAAAATAAATAGAATGCTTTCTTCGCAGAAACACGCACATTAAACTTCATTTGTTCGCTACACAATCGTTTTGGGCCGGAATCACTGTGCTCTGATGCCGAAGTAACCAGAGTTCGGGGCCGAACTCTCAAAAGAATGTTGTCCGAGTTGTCCGGGCCGAATTCACCGTGAGCTGACATCAGCCGAATTTTTGGGGTTGTGAAAATGGAAATACACTACAATTTGTAATATAATATGATTTCAAGCAATCGTTTTTGTTATTCCCTTTTAGGCAATTCATTTAGCCCATCTTAATTTATTTAATGTACACACGAGCTAGCATGTCTTAGTGGATACCAGGCGTGTGTTCAATTTTAGACGTTTCAAATGCAAGTGTACCCACATGGTTACATTTGAAAAGTTTTTTCAAATGCTTTTTAGTGAAGAAAGGCAAAAAAGCACAGACCAGTTTACAGGAATTTCGGATAGTTGTTTTTAAGTAACATATGATATTTGTAATAGAAATATTTCGTAATGTAATATATAATAGTATTAATATCGTATTACATATATCAGTACAAACGCACATTGGATGAGAATTCCAAACTAAACTCAACCTGGGCAAGCGCTGTTTCAAAATATATGGAACGAGTTTCCCTTCACCTTGAAATCATCTGAAACTGTGGCTACCATCCGAACCTCAATGAATGTTTTGTGTGCCTGCGCCCTTAATAACAATTCCATCTTACCCGGAATTTGTGCCCCCAACAATGCTAAGCCCCTTACTGCAGGGTCTGGCTCTGTTTACTGCCTTACACAATAACAAAGCAGGATATCATATTGTTGGTAGCATGGCAATTCATAACTGTTTATTGTAACTGGATTGCCTGGCGCTCACCTCTGGTGATTGTACATTCAGTTACTACAGTTGACAAACATTACATTCGTTGAACACAATATATGGTAAGTGTACTCAGCACATAGACTGCAAATATGAGTAACGCAGCAGTTATCATATATATTGATATAATATAATAATATAATATGTAATATATATAATAGATCCAATTGTATAGCCATGTAAACTATTTATAGCTATGTAACCTAACATATTGGAAAGCCTACCGTGTAATCAGCGGCTTATAAATTGATAATACATGTGGCTATATAAATATATATATATATATATATATATATATATATATATATATATATATATATATATATATATATATATATATATATATATATATATATATAAATATATATATATATATATATATATATATATATATATATATATATATATATATATATATATATAAATATATATATATATATTTATGCAATAACCAACACGAGTCCGATGTAGCAGTGAATTGAAACAGGCCAAATAAATGACGTTTTTTATTGCAAAGTGGACTGCTTATCACGCAGCCACTTTGGGAAGAACATTAACAGGAATGTGAGCTCCTCAAAGCAAACCAGACAGGAACTGAACACATGTACAGCCCCGTCCGGCAAGTTTCTCAGAGCCCACATTCCTACAAGCATGACGATAACATATATACATCAAAAAGTCGTCATGAACATGTAATGCAAAGAATACAGACATTCCACCACCAATACACAAATTTAATTACAAACAGGTGGGGCCATTTCGCTAACCTATATAAACATAAGCCAAGAATACCGATGAAGAAACAGGAAGCCTGTCTGCGCAGAAAACCCCATGAACACCAAATACTAGGGGACAAACCCCCGTGTTCATCTTATATAAGGCCAAAAGTGGGGAAAGCGGTTTCGACATCTTTCAACTTCCTATTTCATCAACGATGTACAATCGCATTTAAACTAAGCATTGAGAATAAGGAAGAAAGGTGGGGAGGAGGGCGGATTTCGAGAGACAAATTTTAGTCACAACTTCGCAATGCAGAGACTGAATCAGGAGTGAAAGATTCAAGCTACTGGCTCTGGTTTGAACTGGTTTCCGCTAAGCCGTGATTGGCTGGCTAGCGCGGAGTAATACAATTTATTTGGCCAAATAGTTCCGGTGTAGTCTCGGACACCCAGGGCAAGTTTAACGACGACCCGTCTTGGTTATTTCATAAAAATTGTTATGCACCTGGTGAGTTGCATAAATTCATTTATGCAATAACCAACACGAGTCCGATGTAGCAGTGAATTGAAACAGGCCAAATAAATGACGTTTTTTATTGCAAAGTGGACTGCTTATCACGCAGCCACTTTGGGAAGAACATTAACAGGAATGTGAGCTCCTCAAAGCAAACCAGACAGGAACTGAACACATGTACAGCCCCGTCCGGCAAGTTTCTCAGAGCCCACATTCCTACAAGCATGACGATAACATATATACATCAAAAAGTCGTCATGAACATGTAATGCAAAGAATACAGACATTCCACCACCAATACACAAATTTAATTACAAACAGGTGGGGCCATTTCGCCACAAGGTCACCCACAAACCTGTGACCACCCCACCACGACCTAACCTGTTAAGCAATTCAGATATACTTCCTAACAGCAACTGAACTCCACATTTGTACTGAAAGCTCAAAGATCGC
Organism: Lamellibrachia columna; assembly: GCA_963662155.1. Classification (NCBI taxonomy): domain Eukaryota; kingdom Metazoa; phylum Annelida; class Polychaeta; order Sabellida; family Siboglinidae; genus Lamellibrachia; species Lamellibrachia columna. The sequence goes on from OY759262.1 coordinate 35,283,763, forward strand.
ACAAGCACTGGAGACCCCCATCGGAAGGACAGCATCCATTAAAAACTTACCCTTCCACTGGAAACCCAGAAGTGGTCGGTCTAGTGGTGAGACTGGAATAATCCTAAAAGCCGACAAGGATATCTCTAAGTGCGTCGGGAGAGACTGGGGTAGGCATACTATCTCCTGAAAACGGCTGGTCGCGAACTGGCAGTCGACGAATGGGCCGCAGGGTTGCCGGTGGCTGATGTCGGTCGGGCAGGATTGGGTTTGCTTTGTTGCCTATAGCAGTGTACCGCTGAGTGGGGGCCGCCACAGCGTCTACACGTGTGTGTGTAGCGACAGGTGGCTGCGTTACAGACCTCCCCCCGATCGTATGCGAAGCAGGTTTTGGTGGATGGCCACTTAGCATTACCCCAGCTGACCTTACCCGTGCTACGAAAGGGGGCCCCACTGGGTGTGGCAGCTGGGCGACTCTCGGATGCATTCATCCACAGGTACCAGCAAACCGATTCCCACCCCCAGTTGTTAGCCTGACGAAGCGACCGGAATGCCTCGTCATATGACCGCCAGTCTGCACCCTTCTCATATAATGAACGAACCGTCTGGATGTACATGAGCATGTTGTGTGATTCTGCCATGTGTTGCGGCTGAAGCAGGAAGACAGACATGTAAACTTCGAAACCCTGCAGCCATTGGTCAAATGACACAGTGCTGCTCCTTGCCCTAGGGGCGACACAGAACATGGGGGTCTCGTCGTCACTGCCTGGCCTAACTGATACAGAATAGCTTTGTGGTGAGGAGTCATGCAACAATAAAGAAATACTAACATAGTCCCCGGACCAAATCTGGGCTTTGAGCTTGTCAGACACGCGGGAATGACGGGATAGGGCTGAAGTTGCAAACGAGGCTACTAGATCTCGGGATGCCCTGGGGAGAGTGTGTACTTCATTGCCTGTATGGATACCTGAAGATATGGCCTCTGGCCACGGGGCTGACGTTGGTCTTGGAACGGGGCTTGGTGGAGCGCCTGCCGCATATGATGCCACCCGACTTGGTGTATGGCCGCCCTGCGGCCATAGACAAAGGTTAGCCAAGGGCGGAGCGATGGGCTCCCCCCCGGCAGACGCCGCCATTGCCACAGGGACCGCTATTGGAGGTGGCGCAGGTAGGGCATTGGTCGCAGGCAGTTGTTGCAGACCACGCACCATTGCGTGGACTTCCTGCAACATCTTGTCAGAAGCTTCAAGCCGGCGCTCCATACTCGACAAGCGCTCCTCCGTTGTACCCCTTCGACCCGCGGCTGCGCCCACTACCGGATGAACGGCCTGCTGGTGGGCCGGCTCGTCGTCAAGGTGCTGCACGATGTGGCCCATTGACGATCGTGCAACGGAAGCGCGGCTAGCCGCCGCTCGCGACCTTGTTGCCACCGGGCTGTGGCGCAGAGGTCGTCCACGACGAACATTCTTAGATGGAGCCATCCTGCAACACATTGTGGAAGAGCCAATACTGAGTGAACGCTTGGAAACTGCCACTACATTACTCGTTAAAAGCATTGTATTGGGGCGGGGGTCACCGCCCATAATAACCCATCAACACAATACAGTAACCAAGTAATTAGGGGGTCACCGCCCACGATAGATCACCACAAAATGGAATCACAGTTAGTTAAGGGGTCACCGCCCACGGTAGTAGATCAACGCAACATTGTAAAGCATAGTTAGTTAGGGGGACACCGCCCACCATATTAGATCAATGCAATGTTGTAATCACAGTTAATTAGGGGGTCACCGCCCGCGATAGAACATCAATGCAAGAAATGCAGAGTCAGTTAAGTAGGGGGACACCGCCCCCGATAGAACATCAACGCAAAATTATAATCACAGTAAGTTAGGGGACACCACCCACGATAGTACATCAAAGCAGTAATTGCAAACACAGTTAATTAGGGGGTCACCGCCAACGAAAGTACATCGACGCAAAAGTGCCAGAAGTTGGGGTCACCTCCCACGATAGCAAATAAAGTGTCATCACAGTTGAAGTTGTGTCACTGTTAATAATAGCAACACTAAATGGGATTACAGGGGTCACCGCCCACTATGGATCACCAGAAAATGGAATCGCAGTTAGTTGTGGGGTCACCGCCCACGATAGATCAACACGAAATGGGATCACAGTTAGGTGAGGGGTCACCGCCCACGACAGTAGATCAATGCGAGAATTGCACATGCAGTTAAATATGTAGGTCAAAGCGAAATTAAAATCACAGTTAGTTAGGGGACACCACCCATGATAGTAGATAAATATCAAATTATAATCACGGTTAATTAGGGGACACCGCCCACGATAGTAGATTAATGCAAAATGATAATCACAGTTGGTTAGGGGTCACCGCCCACCATAGTACGTCAATGCAATAATTGCAACGCAGTTAAGTATGGGGTCACCGCCCACGATAGTAGATCAATGCAAAATTATAATCACAGTTGGTTAGGGGTCACCGCCCACCATAGTACGTCAATGCAAGAATTGCAACGCAATTAAGTATGGCGTCACCGCCCACGATAGTAGATCAATGCAAAATTATAATCACAGTTGGTTAGGGGTCACCGCCCACCATAGTACGTCAATGCAAGAATTGCAACGCAGTTAAGTATGGGGTCACCGCCCACGATAGTAGATCAATGCAAAATGATAATCACAGTTGGTTAGGGGTCACCGCCCACCATAGTACGTCAATGCAAGAATTGCAACGCAGTTAAGTATGGCGTCACCGCCCACAATAGTAGATCAATGCACAATTATAATCACAGTTGGTTAGGGGTCACCGCCCACCATAGTACGTCAATGCAAGAATTGCAACGCAGTTAAGTATGGCGTCACCGCCCACGATAGTAGATCAATGCAAAATTATAATCACAGTTGGTTAGGGGTCACCGCCCACCATAGTACGTCAATGCAAGAATTGCAACGCAGTTAAGTATGGCGTCACCGCCCACGATAGTAGATCAATGCAAAATTATAATCACAGTTGGTTAGGGGTCACCGCCCACCATAGTACGTCAATGCAAGAATTGCAACGCAGTTAATTATGGGGTCACCGCCCACGATAGTAGATCAATGCAAAATTGTAATCATAGTTAGTTAGGGGACACCGCCCACGATAGTACATCAATGCAAAATTGTAATCATAGTTAGTTAGGGGACACCGCCCACGATAGTACATCAATGCAAACTTGTAATGACAGTTAGTTAGGGGACACCGCCCACGATAGTAGATCAATGCAAAATTGTAATCATAGTTAGTTAGGGGACACCGCCCACGATAGTAGATCAATGCAAAATTGTAATCATAGTTAGTTAGGGGACACCGCCCACGATAGTAGATCAATGCAAAATTGTAATCATAGTTAGTTAGGGGACACCGCCCACGATAGTACATAAATGCAAACTTGTAATGACAGTTAGTTAGGGGACACCGCCCACGATAGTAGATTAATGCAAAATTATAATCACCGTTGTTTAGGGGTCACCGCCCACCATAGTACGTCAATGCAAAAAATTGCAACGCAGTTAAGTATGGGGTCACCGCCCACGATAGTACATCAATGCAAAATTGTAATGACAGTTAGTTAGGGGACACCGCCCACGATAGTACATCAGTGCAAAATTATAATGACAGTTAGTTAGGGGACACCGCCCACGATAGTACATCAATGCAAAATTATAATGACAGTTAGTTAGGGGACACCGCCCACGATAGTACATCAATGCAAAATTATAATGACAGTTAGTTAGGGGACACCGCCCACGATAGTACATCAGTGCAAAATTATAATGACAGTTAGTTAGGGGACGCTGCCCACGATAGTACATCAATGCAAAATTGTAATCGTAGTTAATTAGGGGACACTGCCCACGATAGTACATCAATGCAAAATTGTAACCATAGTTAGTTAGGGGACACCGCCCACGATAGCACATCAATGCAAAATTATAATGATAGTTAGTTAGGGGACACCGCCCACGATAGCACATCAATGCAAAAAATTGCAAACGCAGTTAAGTAGGGGGTCACCGCCCACGCTAGTACATAAATGTAAAATTATAATCACAGTTAGTTAGGGGACACCGCCCATGATAGTATATCAATGCAGACATTGCAACCACAGTTAATTAAGGGGTCACCAACCAAGATAGTAAATAAAGTGTCATCGCAGTAAGACGTTGTGTCACTGTTAACAATAGCAACACTAAAATGACAACAATATTATGAAATCGAACAACGAACCTGGTGACACAAAAACAAATTTGGAATCATCTTCATTTGGAAGAACAACGTGTACAGCTACATAGGCGCTACCTCGTCACCACAAACAGTGTGTAAATATAATTAGTAAAGTGAACACCGCCCATGGAGATACATAACTGGGTGTGTGTCAATGTGAAACAATATGGGAACCTCACCCATGGTGACATATATAAAAAGTGGAACGATATCCACGAATGAAATACAAAATAACGAAGAGTCATCAGGATTATTGAGGTATCATTGGTACTGAGGCGAATGCTGTTCAGACTGTAATAAGGCTAAAGCGTGTAATAAAAACCCCTTAATTATGAATACCTTACCGGCAATTAGCGCTCGACAATGAAACGTATCTTGAATGTGGCTAAATTTGCATGTTAATTAAAGTAACCCGGGGGGGGGCAGGGCTTACCTGGTGCACGGGATATTAGTGATTTAACCAGTCGATAATTTTTAAGTTAAACACCAGAACTAGTGAGGGTGAAACGGAAGACAACTTGGTCTGAGTTCCGCGGGGTTTAGCGAATAGTGTGATGACTTAGGCTTCAGTCAGCTGTTGGAAAATCTGACTAACTGCTCTGAAAATTGCCCCCCGAATGCTGCGGAAAAGCCGGAAATTTCCTATATCGGATAAATGCACGCCATCTTGGCGGAAAACCTTCGCCGGGCTGTTCCAAAGGTACTTATGGCTCCAGTAGAACAGACCACGGCGCCCCTCACATGCTGACTGTAACGCAGTATTAGCGGATGCAACGCGAGCCGCACCCGTATCAAAATCGAAATGGCGCCATTTCTTGCGGCGCTCGATTTGGCAAAGACATACCTGACGAACACCTAAAGCTAACAATTCATCGCCTAATCTACCTAGTTGCGACCCCACTGCTTCTGGAGGTGGGGGAAACTTCCCATCTAGATCGTTGCCCCCAAGGAGGGTAACGACAATGTCGGGGACGCGGGCAGAAATCCGGGTCATGGTCGCCGGTTCTCGGAAAGTTCTAACGGACGCTCCCCTTCGACCCATAAAACGAACTGTGCATGTATGACCTAGTCTTTCCAAGTCGTCAAGTAGACCCGCAGATTCTATGAACGCGCCCAACCAATACGCGTGGCTATGCCCAAGCACAAGCACATCTAGATCCGACTTCGCCGCCGACATATTGAATGGCCGATTGCGGGAAGTTTAAACATAAAACGAAACAAGAGCAAATTAACCACGGGGCAACCGACGAAGTAATAACAAATGAAACGATACTCAGCTGAAACGAGTGTTGAAGCGATCTTCCTCCTGCAAGTCAGTAGACGCAGATCGAAGTGTGGACTCTCAAAACGTATTTGAAAACGGTTGGTAAAAACACAAAATATTTCGAGAGACAAATTTTAGTCACAACTTCGCAATGCAGAGACTGAATCAGGAGTGAAAGATTCAAGCTACTGGCTCTGGTTTGAACTGGTTTCCGCTAAGCCGTGATTGGCTGGCTAGCGCGGAGTAATACAATTTATTTGGCCAAATAGTTCCGGTGTAGTCTCGGACACCCAGGGCAAGTTTAACGACGACCCGTCTTGGTTATTTCATAAAAATTGTTATGCACCTGGTGAGTTGCATAAATTCATATATATATATATATATATATATATATATATATATATATATAAATATATATATATATATATATAAATATATATATATATATATATATATATATATATATTATAAACATTGCCGCATGCGTCAATATGATAAGGCATACGGTATACAATAATATACAACCTGGTACCCAACACTTTAAGGGGGGAACTCAAAACCACCCTAACCCTAACCTAACATATTGGAAAGCCTACCGTGGAATCAGCGGCTTATAAATTGATGATACATGTGGCTATATAAATATATATATATATATATATATATATATATATATATATATATATATTATAAACATTGCCGCATGCGTCAATATGATAAGGCATACGGTATACAATAATATACAACCTGGTACCCAACACTTTAAGGGGGGAACTCAAAACCACCCTCCACTCTCACCGTGGAGCCCTTTCGAAATTGCATTGCCACCCTAAATCTACGTTTGTACTTCGCTATGACAATGACTTTAGCGCGTCCATGTTCAGGATATCACGCTTTATGATTCAGGTTTGTTGCGCCTCTGAGATTGGTCCGTGAGAAATTAGGCGCTATTGAAGTTTTATTATTTTTTGTTGGATTGTTGTTATCACCGTCGTCATCGTCGTTGTTGTCGTTTTTGTCTTTGTTGTTGTTGTTGTTGGTGGTGTTGTTGCTGTTGTTGTATTATGGGACCATTTTTGAAAGGAAATGACGTCGTGACAACTTGACTAACTTAATGTATGCAGGCATAATTGACATTTTCAGAATGTGATATCACAATCCTAATTACGAGCGCGACTTCCACCAATATTCGTCTTAGCAACCTTATATATATATATATATATATATATATATATATATATATATATATATATATATATATATATATATATATATATATAATGAATAGGCAAACACATCGCACGTTTAATTACGTTCGTTTTTAACAGTGATGCCTACTCTACGAATTATCAGATACATTGCGTGACTTTTTGTTTAGGTCCGTCAACCCAATAGATATGGCCGACGCAAATGCGAATCTGTCGGACATTCCGTCGTATATATATATATATATATATATATATATATATATATATTATTATATATATATATATATATATATATATATATATATATATATATATATATATATATATATATATATATATATATATATACGACGGAATGTCCGACAGATTCGCATTTGCGTCGGCCATATCTGTTGGGTTGACGGACCTAAACAAAAAGTCACGCAATGTATCTGATAATTCGTAGAGTAGGCATCACTGTTAAAAACGAACGTAATTAAACGTGCGATGTGTTTGCCTATTCATTGGCGTAGCTAATGCTAGCACTGACTGGGCAATCTTAATGGGGTTTCGAACCGAATTTTCGGTCATCATGTTGACACTAAGATGCCCCTGTACCAATGCCACAACCACTAGGTTGATGTCCATGGATACCGGTTCCTACCCCCGGTTTGTTGACGTAAACGCATAGGTCATATTGACCTGATCGCTGGCCTCTGGGATGTTGTAACACTCCATCCAGCTATATTCACCGAGTACCGCTCGAGTCAAGAGCGAAAATTATATTTTACGTGACCTTACTCTCTTCCACTGCTCCTTGGGATCGTGTTTGAATGCTTGGCTAACAAGGTTCTCTCTTAGCATACGAAGAAAACGTCCAAGCCACGGGAGTCCTTTATGTCTGGTGACACTTGCCGTAGATTCAGGGGTAAATATTCTACTCTGATCTGGCTATTTTGTAACCTGTCTGCCCTGGTAATTCCTCTCGTAGGCTGTATGTTGTGCATCTAATAAACCACAATAGTCTTTGTCTCTTTTCATAGAAGTGTCCCAAGCCTTAGAACACAATTGTTATTGGCAGTATAATGGCCATATATAGTCGGGCTTTGTTGGGTTACAAAATATATCATATACAAATCTATAAGTCTACTAAAGGCGGCCGATTCTAGTGCTATTCATCGACCATAATCTCTCTGTGTTGAGGGCACTATGCTACCCAAGAAACGCAACTTTCCCACGGTCTCGAATTACTCGCCTTCCAGAACAACTTGCCTGTCCGGTGAAGTGATGACCTTCCATTTGAAGAAGTTAATTTTCTGTTTGTAATTGATCAACATTTCGCAACGCTTAAGAGTAATTATTATTGAATCAATGCAGGTTATTCTTGTGGACGACTCATTGAAAACAATAAAGTTGTATCAACCCAATCTCACTGCACTGATTCGATTCAGTCACTCAACGAATAAACTAATCCATTAACTATACGTGAAGAGTACGGCTCCATCCAGGACACTACATGTCCCCAGAATATTCCCAAAAGTTAAAACATTCCCAATACAACAAGGTAAGTTTTATTTCGTACATTGCTTCGCGCCAACAATGGAAACTTTAATTCGTAAAATGTCTTACAATCTTCCTAATGCGCGCACATTACAACAATCTCGAGAACACATAGCAAACGTATGTGACGTCACACAACGTGTTTTATGCCACTACTCGTCTGCATAACTCACATGTGCTGCTGTATGTCGAAGTTGACACTCGTCATCGTGTTATTAATATAATTTGAACTTTAAAGTAGAAAACTCATCAACCGTAAAATAAAGATTATGCAAATATATACACATTTATATATGTTGGCCCCTAAGTGTGCACAATTACCCACAATGACACTTGTTTTATATTATTATATGAGGTGTTAGTATTGTGATGCAATATATTTCTGAATACGTTTTCAAATAAATCGACACCAGTATTCCGTCGTGTAACATCATAAATTTACGCAGTAGTTCTAAAAATGGAAGCAACGATAAACACTAAAAAAAACTGCAAATTATGATGCACAGGCCTACGATAAGACAATGTTAGCAATTCCCTAAATAAAAATACAATTCTGTGACTAGAGCTGTTTCGCCAGTTCTACTGCGCTTGTTGCAAGTAAAACCATTTATCTAGTGCCCTGCTTGAGATGTTTGACCACCTTACTAGATACGGATTTGTTGTTCATAACATGGAACCGACATTACTAAATATATAATAAAGAATTATAATTTTTACACCATCTATGTTTTTCTCTCCCCCACCTTTCTCTCTCTCTCTCTCTCTCACTCTCTCTCTCTCTCTCTCTCTCATTCTCTCTCTCTCTCTCTCTCTCTCTCTCTCTCTCTGTCACTCTGTCACTCTCTCTCTCTCTTTATCTCTCTTCTCTCTTTCTCTTCTCCTTGTCCCTGTTTCTCTCTCGCACGCTCTCTCTCTCTCTCTTCTCCCCATCCCTCTCTCTCTCTCAATATATATCTCCCTCGCTGTCTTTCTCTCTCTCCTCCTGAATATATTTATCTCTCCCGTTTCCTTTCCCTCACACCCTCTCCAGTGTTTCTCCTTCTGTACAATAAGCCCTGTCTCCATACCAACTCCGTTTTCCATCTCATCGCTATATGTTTCCGCCTCCCCAGCTCAATCTATCTACGTCCTGGTCTTCAATATCCTACATCAATGTTCTTCTCCAACAGAATGCTGATATCATATATCACGCGTGTTTGACTTGGACATGAAGGACCACGAAACGGAAAACTTTTGTGATTATGGCGACGTCTAAAACCTCATTCTTAACCTAGCAATCATATGTTAGCTACTTGCGACAAGAAATACTATTGCTAATGTTGCCGTGTTCTTAATTCACACATGAACACGTTTGTTCCTTTCTCCTTGTTGACGCCATCAAGTTGATTGACATATGGTCCCCGTATATAGAATTTCCGTGGCTGTCAGTTATGTCCAATGTTGAGTGAGCCCAAGTATTCTTTATCTTGTCACTTGAAACTGTGTCGAGGAGTGCAATTATAATATACATATACTTATATAATAGCACTCTCCGTTTCTGGAAATGTTGTCCGTGCATTGTGAACGTCGGAAATGAAAACACACGTTTGAGAAACGCAAAAAGAACTAAGAAGACTAAGTTAAAAAAATTAATATGACGTTGTATTCGTCAACATATATATATATACTGACGTATTGTGGCTGCTACTGATACATAGATTGATGAATAGATGCACATGTACATGTTATGTATATGCTGACGTACAATGTATGTATGTATATGCACAGAAATTTATGTTTGTTTTGTATTCTTAAAGATAGAGCATGCGTACCATTTAACAAGCAACAATGTTATCGGTCATTGCTCACAATTGATAGGGTAGCAAACCAAAAAGAAACCATCAACGTTGAGTCTGCTAGGGCAGCTGACGGTAAGAACAGATGGCAACGTGCGAATGTCCGCTTGAGTTGGCTCACCCTACAAGACAACTACCGGCATTCATGTCTCAACACTGGGAACGAGCCGCGGCTGAACTGATCGAGCTAACATCACATGAACGAGCATGTGCTTGACAACTTGCGACCACACAAAGATACTAAATTAACGATGCATGACATGCTCGAAAATGAGAATCCGCCTAAGAAGAAGAAGAAGAATGTTAGTTCAGAAACAATTATTGGATAGATACGTTATCACTGTTGTCGACTAATCAGTTCTCAGTCATCGTGGCCACACACTTGGGGTTATTTGATCTTAAAACTAGACCTGTGTAGAAGCGTGTTTCGCAGACTTCTCGGCGACGTGGATGTAATAGGCCGGTTTCGTAACACGACCGAGTGTCTGGAAGTCGAGGTGGACCGAGTGAGCATTATCTTCGCCGAATACGCCCTTCAGTAGGTTCGATAACTCTGCCAGCCGGTGCGGGTAGCAGGACAGACGAAAATGGTGTTTTCTATAACAGGAATCAACGTTAACAATTCGACTACTCATTATAAACATCCGTCTAGTTTACGGGTAAGCCTAATGTACACAAATGTTGGAGACAATTACTGGGGGTGAAAATGTTGGCTAGGTGACGACGGAAACGGTATTATAGTTTTATTCTGAAATTTATGCTAAGAATTGTACACAACTACGAACGTAAATAGCTCCGAGTTTGGTAATCAGTACGTCAAACGTCCACATAAGTTCCTTCGTAATATCTCCACCTGGGAATCTGGGGAATTAATAGTTCTTTTAGTGCACTAATCCTCCCCAGGGGGCCCCCGGGCACGCCTATTAAATTATGAGGGAACATACATTCAGGGTCATAAACTACTTGATAGTATTCATATCAACAATGCTTTTCAGACATTACGTCACATAATTAATAAGGTGATGAGCTTAGTTACGTAATAGTTGGAAAGCAGGTTGATTTTAACAAAAAGACCCACAAAGTAGGTTTGTCTTGGTATTGTAGCACATTCAACGAGCTTTCACAATTCATTCAAATTTCTAGATGGTAGATGTGAATTTCTAACAGTAACCTAATAATTAACAAATATCGATATTTCAGAAAGTTTGTCGAAAATAAGGTATGTTTAAGAACAATAAAAAACAAACAATTAATTGAATGTTTTCAAACTAAGATTATGCTAATCATTTTGTAATTCCGTCTGTGTTTAACTGATAATACTAAATACAACAAATAATAATAAAGTTGGCAGATACTTATATTGATTTTTTTAAGTTTTATCTTATAATAGGGTGTTCTTTAATTTGTGTTGAATTTTAACAATTTGTCGCCATCTAAAATACAACAATAATCGAATATTGAGATTTCAATATTTTTTTTTAATTCTCAAAATACCTACTGTGTTTTGCGTACACTTGCGCCGTAAACAAGAATGCTAATGAAGTACTGTACTGGACATTAACCTGTTCAAGGAGAAGGAGTGTTATCAAACAACTGTAACTATCCTGTTTCTGCGAATCCTTCAAAATGGCGTAACTTTTTTCGCCCAGGATGAGTCCACCATTTTGACTGGTTGATAGCGATGATTCAATTTCAAAGCCTCGATTTTCCAGGCTCCGCGCTGTGGTACCATCGTTTGTCGCACACATCTTCGCCCGGATGCAAAGTGGGGTTTTCATTGTGACGGAAATTATGTATACGCCCAGAATGTGGGCGCATACATAATTAGCTAATTACGATGTCATCCGGGTATTTGACAAATTAAAAAAATAAGAGTTAACTTTTATCAGTTGATACGATGCAATTCGAATTAACTTTAAACAATGATTATAGTGACGCAACTGTCCGACTGAAAAGTTAAATAAGGCAAAAAAAAATTAGTGTAGCATATCGATGGCGCTTCACGTGAAGGCCTGCACAAAATTGAGTGATGACAGTGGGTAACACTGAGACAATGCCTCAATTTCATAGCCGCGCTTATCCACGCTCCGCGCTATGGCGCCAACGTTTGTCAAACACATTTTCGCCTGGATGCAGAGTGGGGTTTTCATTTTGACGGAAAGTATATATGCGCCCACAATATGGGCGCATACATCATTAGCTAATTACGATGTCATCCGGGCATTTAACTAATTCATAAAATAAGAGTTCAGTTTTTGTCAGTTGATACGATGCAATTCGAATTAAATTTTACACTTTGATTACAATGACGGAACTGTCCGACTGAAAAGTAAAATCAGGCAAAAAAAATTTAGTGTAGCGTCTCGATGGCGCTACACGGGAAGGACTGCACAAAAATGAGTGATGATAGTGGGTAACACTGAGACAATGCCTCTGCTGCCAGACTCTCTTCTCGGCGGATTCACGAAGCGAGAGAGAGACGACCAATTTCAGAAATGCTTCTGTACGCAAGGCAACAACTAAATACGATCTGGATTGGTAACCATGTGTACGTGTTATGATTGAGTATAATTTCGTTGACAGAGACAGCAATGTTTTAGAAGCGAAAACAACATTACGATGTCCATTTTACAAGCGAAATATTTCTATGTCCATGTCGTGACACTAGCAAGAGACTGTTGTATGACCATAGAAAGGATTCCAGGAAAATCAACCCACGTGACCAGAGCTTCCGGTTGTACGCTGTTGGCAGAGGTTCTGAATGAGTATTTCAGTTCAGTTTTTACCAAGGAAGATATCAGCTCAATTCCAGTTCCATTTACTAAATTTGAAGGCAATACATCAGAATATTTATGGCAGTTATTTGTAACTCCTGAAATGATAGCAAACACAATTAAAAAGATGAAAGATAACAAATAACCTGGAGTTGATGGGATACCACCAAACTGCTTAAGGAAATTGTTGAGCAAAGTTGTACACCACTAGCACTTGTCACTGGAAGAAGGAATAGTTCCTTCAGAATGGAAAGAGTAAAACATTACACAGCTATTTAAAAAGGGATCGAGGAACAAGCCAGAAAATTACAGACCAGTGAGTTTAATATCAGCTGTATGTAAATTATTCGAAACATTAATTATAGACCCCATGGTGGAATTCCTTGTAAAACATAACTTAATAAATGCATCTAAACATGGATTCCTAAAAGCAGGGTCATGTCTAACTAACCTTTTTTGAAGCAATTACAAAGTAGGTAGATGACGGGTCACCAGTGGATGTTGTCTACTTAGATTTTCAGAAAGCTTTCGATAAAGTGCCACATCAAAGAGTGTTACTTAAAATAAAAGCCCATGGCTTAGGTAATATATATATATATATATATATATATATATATATATATATATATATATATATATATATATATATATATATATATATATATATATATATATATATATATATATATATATATATATATATATATATAAATGATTTGGAAGATGACATATCTAACAAAGTACTCAAATTTGCAGATGACACAAAAGAATTCAGAAAGGTTACTACTGATACAGATAAACAAAGTTTACAGGATGATATAGATAAATAAGTTAAATGGTCAGAAATATGGCAAATGTTATTAAATTTTGGGAAGTGTAAAAGTATACACATAGGACATGGAAACATGGACGAAGAATAAAAAATGGGGGATGCTGTACTAGGTAGAACCACAAAAGAAAAGGACTTAGGAGTAACATTTAGTGTTGACATGTAAGTTTCAGAGTAATGTGTGATTGCTGCTTCGAAAGGAAATCAAATTATAGGGCTAATTAGGAGAACTATCATGTATAAGGAGAAACAGCTAATTGTATCCCTGTACAAAGCAATAGTTAGACAACATTTCGAATATTGTATTCAAGCTTGGACGCCATATCGTAAAAAAGGACATAGACAAGCTATAAAGAATACAACGAAGAGCAACTAAAATAATTCCAGGATTGAGAGACCTTAGTTACGAAAGTCGCTTATTACAATTTGGTTTAACAACACTAGAGACCAGGAGACTAAGCGGAGACCAAACAGAAGTGATTAAAATAGTGAATGGTTAATAGGATGTTGACAGGAATATGGTCTTCAAACTTACAGCAGGCAGTAGCACCAGAGGACACAAAGCAGCTTTAGTTAAGGAGCAGTGTAGGTTGGACATGAGAAAGTACTCTTTCTCACAGAGTGTGACAAATGAATGGAACACACTGCCAAATGATTGTGTTAATGCTATTAGTGTGAATATGTTTAAAAATAGAATTGACATATATTTGATAAGGGCGGGCTACACATAAATGAGAAAATTGTTGGACTCTCGTTAAGCCAATGGCTTCCTTGTCCACTTGCCATCTGGAACTTGATGTTTGGGATGGCAATCTTATTAAATCTTGTTAAATCTTGTTAAATGAACGTACCCGTCTTCCGGTAGACTGTTTCCTGCTCCGTTCATGCACTTTGAGAGTGTAGTCGAAGGTAGTCAGAATCGGACGGCAGTTCACCTACAAATTAGACACTGTGATGTCCGTGATGAAGTCGCTCTGTGTGGAACAAGAACTTTATAGACTTTCAAGAATGAATTAAAACTATAGTTTATTGACTACTACAAGTGTGCATTTGATGTTGCCACATGAAATGGTTGATGTTGTAAATATCATATTGTGATATGTTGAAATATTTCGTTACTTGTTGTACCTCTAAGATTGGGGAAGGCGGGGGGAAATTACAGCAATATATGTGGTGACGTGTTTTACATGAATTGATTGTTTTCTTGTTTTGTTAAATATATTATATATTATATTCAATAATTAATTATACACACTAATACCCTCTTGAAACTTGTATCCTTTACATACTCATCCTGCTTTTCGGTGGTCTTGGTTTTATGTTAACAACATCATGATGACCTATAAACTTTCACTGCCGTGTAATAAATGCCAAACAACACACTCACAACGTAGTATATATTCTTAGCCGGAGCGTTGCCGTTGGTCAGAATGACATCGAAGTTGCGATGGTCAATGATGAGGATTCATCCTGGCCTTATGATATCCCGGAAGTTGGACAGTGCCACCTTCTGGTTGTGCAGTGAACCTTCGAACTCAGGCAGGTGGGCGAACGAGTTGCCCAAACACAGCACGGCGTCGAACCCTCCCTGGGGCACACCATCAACGTCGCTGAGGTCATCCGAGAGAGAAAACCAGTTCGCTTCTTCTATTACTGAAACACCACGTTTGTGTTGTTACATACAAGTGTACGCACGAACGCACGAACGCACGCACGTACACACTTATGTTCTAAAACTTCGTCCGACCAGTATAGTTAGTAAACTAAAATAAAACAGATGTCACCATTAAGACCGGGTCAACATTCTAAGATAATCCACGCAGTGGTCACCCAGTGCAGCGATAAAGCCGCACCAGATTTATTCAAATATAAACCGGCCAACACTGGTTGAAGAAATAGTTAGCGGATGTCATCAGGAAATCGACGACACGTAAACACGCATAAATCTGGTAAGAACTAGATTTTCGCTGACGCCTGTTTTCTACGCAAATATACAATGGATGCATTACACGCGCACTGACGGACGCACAAACGCGCGAATGCACCAATATATGCAAGAACGCACACAAACATACGCACAAAAACAAACACACACACCCACACACAGAGAGAGAGAGAGAGAGAGACACACACACACACACACACACACACACACACACACACACACACACACACACACACGCGCGCACGGACACACACACACACACACACACACACACACACACACACACACCGCCACCGATGTTGACTTGTTTGCTGTTGGCTGGAACAGGAAGTCAAATGCAGGTCAAATTCGGTTTTGCAACCTCGTGTGTTCTAACGACCTCAATCACGTAATTGAGCAGTGTGTCTGTTTACTAGACCTCGGATATCCTCAGGGTGACGGCGACAATAACATATATTTATCCGCGTTGTTCAGGTGCTTAGGATTTGTGCATACGTGGCAGTGTCACGTTGACTACGCATTGTTGCTCTGGTAACACAAATCATGCGTACTTGTCTTCACTATAATTGTCCATGCTAATCGCTGTTATTCCGATCGATAAATTGGCTATTGTCGAACGATTAGCTAGATTAGCTAGTTACTTCCCCTCTGTGTACGCTCGACTTTACAAAAATGAAAGTCGATCTGAAGATTTTAAAAGATTAAAAAGAACAAGGAAATTACAGTTGTTTTAGTTTTGTTTCCAACATTGTCAGATAAATAAAAATTAATTTATACAAATTTATTTCCACTATATGAACAATAGATTTTATCCAACTATTTCTTAGCTCCTGAGAATATGTATTTCGACTTTCCGGTTGTTATTTGAACCCATAAAAGTGATGAGTACATTGGCGCATCAATGGGACAGCACATGTTTGGTTCATGCAAGTTTACTGTCTTCACTTGTTTCCTAATCCGAAGCGTTGGCCTAGACGTGCATACGTCATACTCTCAAGTTTAACTAGTTTAACAAGTTTCGATTCATATTACTTTGTAGCACGTGTGATTTAATCTACCTGGCGATCTGACTTCAATATGTCGATATATATATATATATATATATATATATATATATATATATATATATATATATATATGTGTGTGTGTGTGTGTGTCGATATATATATATATATATATATATGTCAATGGGTGCATTCTTTAGCATCTTGTCACTGGCATAACAATGGTAGCAGAAGTGTGCGTTAGCGACAACAACACCGGACAAGAATGTTACAAAGATGGAAGTGACAACAAGACCGTAGGAAGCGCGGGACTACACGACAATAGGAAGTGACAACAAGACACGGAGGAAGTGACAACAAGGCCGCAGGAAGAGGGTGACAAAGCCGGGTGACATATTGCTGATTCTGTTAAACCGATGCTCTGCGAGATGTAACACGCTGCAGTGTTTGACTAAAGTCAAAAGAACATTCATCTTAGGCTTGGTCGTGATGTGGGGAGCGGTGGCCTTATGTTTAGAGGACCCGACTGCCAATTAGGAGGACTGGTGTTCAGTTCCACCCGTTTCAAGACTTGCGACCCCACTTTGCTGTGTCTTTCCGGAGAGACATTAAAAGCCGTTGTTCCCTTCAGTCTGGTATCTATGCAAATGGAAGTACAATATCTTTCACAGGGAAGGTGGAAACGGAACAGATATGTCGTGGACTCTCTAATTATAAAAAAGAAAAAACACTGTTATCTTAAGAATAGATCGGGCTGTTTCCAGTTAAATGTCTTCAGTCAATGTCATCAAACCAGTGCTGCATGACCGTGTTGCACTAAGTTAAACAAACCTACTGGCCCGGTGAACTTGGCCCATACCGGAAGAGTATTGAGAT
>OY759262.1:35306303-35341303 GCA_963662155.1 Lamellibrachia columna
TCTTTATCATCATAATCGTCATCGTCACTAAGATGACCCATTAATCGTCAGCATCATCATCATAATCGTTTATCACCCTCATAATCATCTTCTACATCATCATTATTAACATCATCAGCATTACGATCATTATGATTACCATCATCATTTGTATTAAATTACTGGTCGATTTATTACTTTACCGGTCGATTTATTACTTTACCGGTCGATTATTACATTACCGGTCGATTTATTGCATTACACGCCGACCTCTGCCATCCAACGCCGAGCGAGCTGAAACAGGCCACCATCAAGCTCAGCGGCGTCCGCCCAGCGCTTTGTGTGCCTGTGCAGCCCTGTCTCTGTTTGTGTGAGAACCACAACTACCATGTAGGTTCCAAAACGAGTAATCTGTCAAATTATTTTCATTGACTATGACAGGACAAGAATTTATTGTATAGACACAAGCTGGTACCTGTCATTAAGACTGGTTTGCAAGATTAAATTTACCAAAAAAAACCTTTGTTTTTCTAGGTCATTCGTACCAACGTCAAGAATAACCACTAATTTTCATGTTTTGAAAACAAACCATTTGCAACAAGTTTTTCAATGGTAGCACCCCTTCGACCAGGGTAATATTGTATTAGGCGCGTGCTGCTTTAAACTCGAAATTATCCCAGTTAGTCTCGCGCATGAAACGCACCAAGCGGGGAACATAACTATGGCCGACAAGTAAAACACTCTGCGCCATACTCACTGAATTTGGTGAATCCCGAATTGATCCCGCAGCTGCGCCTACGGTTCTTCGCTCGATCTCAGGACAGATTATAACCAATATAACATTAAATAAAAAAAAATTCTCAAAGTCATGAACAATTCATAGCTGGTGATCGATTGGCGCAAAGAAGCAAAGTGACTCTAGCTTTCTTCCCGTAATTTTTTCCGTGCACACCACTTGCCAAATGGATGTTCTGCATACATCACATGACTAATTAACTTGTCCAGGCCAGTCTAATTAAGTGCTGTAGCAATATGCCGGGGGAGCAGGTTGTTATATTGCACCTCAACAGGTGCTTCTGTTTCGGCGACTCAGAAGCACTTTTCAGCCTGAACGCCGAACATTTATTGTACGCATACACATGTGACGTGGTCAAACATTACTATTACTTACAAGTAAAGATCAAAATAAACGAAACATTTTTATCTCGAATGTCTAGCTTCGCGGAGCTAGGCATAGAAGATATAGCTAGCTTTTATTTTTGTAATTTTGTATCGTTACATGGAAGTAAGAGCAATGTTTGACCATGTGACATGTGTATATGTATGGTAAATACACGAGGAGAAGTTTGGCGGCTCTAGGTGGTTGTTTTCATGGTTAAGTCAGAAAGTAAACATCGCAATAGCTGGAGTTGTGCTGACGGATGGTGGTGATTTCGGCCCGCGGTGAATTCGGCCCAACTGCCACATTGTTTCGACTTGGTGATTCCGGTGACACGCAAAATCTATTCAGTTCTAGCTAGTAATAGATTAACCTTCATTTTAAGGGTTTGTTATTCCTGTACTTGTCATAAAAGGGATGCTAAGTTTAACTAGATACTGTTGAAGTACACTGCTTTGTCTTTTTGTACAGTGAACAGGTGTGAATGACCTGACGAAAAACACTGTATATTTCAAAGACCGTATGCAGGTGGCTCCTTTGTATTCACAATACAATAATCGCTTATCGCTGTCATTGCTCTGTATTTGATTTAATTAAAAACAAAAACTGGGGAGAATTTTCCCTGATGAGGGGAAACGCATATATAGAAACAAGATATTATGATAATTATAAGTTAATTGATTAAAATTATTCAACTGTATATAATATCATAGTTTTTGGCATAATATATTATATATTATATGATATGAATTTTAAGGATAAAACGAATTGTTTCAGTTCTAATGATCGTCTTGTTGATTCCATGTTAAAATGGAAAAAATATAGCGCCTTATTTTGTGCGAAAGGAAGCGAATGCTATAAAAGCAATTACAAACCAACAATTTCGGGTTAACTCAGTTAACAAATGAGAGAATAAATAGAATGCTTTCTTCACAGAAAGACCAACGTTAAACTTGATGTGTTCGCTACACAATCGTTTGGGCCGAAATCACTGTGCTCTGAGGCCGAAGTAACCAGAGTGGCGGGCCGAACTCTCAAAAGAATGCTGTCCGAATTCACCGGGCCGAATTCAACGTCAGCCGACATCACCTTATCCGCGCTGGAAATGGAAAGCCTAGTTAAAACATTTATCTAGTGCCCTGCTTGAGCTGTTTGACAAACTTACTAGATTTTTTTCATAATATAGAGCCGACACTACTAAATATATAATAAAGAATTATAGTTTCAACACCACGTATGTTTCTCTCTCCACAATGTTCTCTCTATTTCTCTCTCTCTCTCTCTCTCTCTCAATATATCTCTCTCGTTGTCTTTCTCTCTCCTCCTTGATATTTATCTCTCCCGTTTCCTTTCCCTATAAGAAATACCACTTATAATGTTGGGGTGTTCTCAATTCACACAGGTAGACGTTGTGTTCCTTTCTTACCTAACGCAACATGTTTGCACAGACAGTGGCGTTAGTTTTGTTTCGACATAAGAGCCTCCTTGTTCACGCCTTCACGTTGTCATATGGTCACAGTAAATCGAATTTCCGTGGGTGTCAGTTATGTCCAATGTAGAGTCAGCCCAAGTTTACTCCATCTAGTCACTTGACACTGTGTTGAGGAGTGCAATTACAATATACATATACTTATATAATAGCACTCTCCGTTTCTGGAAACGTTGTTCGTGCATTGTGAACGTCGGAAATGAAAACGCACGTTTGAGAAACACAAATAGATTTAAGAAGACTAAGCTCAACGACTGTCAAAAAAATTAATATGACGTTTTATTCATCAACATATTGACGTATTGTGGATACTGCCGATACATAGATTGATGAATAGATGCATATGTACATGGTATGTATATGCTGATGTACAATGTACGTATGTGTGTATAAATGTACATGCACAACCATCTACGTTTGTGCGCGCGCGTATGTGCGTGTGTATATGCGTATATGTATACACATGAGTGTATGTACGTATGTACGTACTTAAACGTATCCATAGGTACACATCAATGCACATATTCACACACACACACACACACACACACACACACACACACACACACACACACACACACACACACACACACACACACACCCACACACTCAAGCACGCACGCACGCACGCACGCACGCATGCATAAGCACACAAACTCTTGCCAAACGACATACGATTGTGTATGCTACTGAAATGAGTCAAACTAGTGTGTGATTTCAAACAACAAATAAGTAATACATTAAGTTACCACAAACCAATATGCTTTTTATTACATATCATATACAGGTGTGTGAAATATGCACTGATAATTTTTTTATTATAATTATATATATTGCATATTAATAAAATATAACTAGTGATATGTTGAAAACATATTAAATTAATGTTACAAATGCATTTTAATAAAAGCGCATTCTTAACTATAGAATATGTGTACCATTTAACAAGCAGCAATGTTATCGGTCATTGCTCACAATTGATAGGATAGCAAGTATTGTAATGTTTGTAACATATAAACAAGTATGTGAACATTGTTAATAAACTTACAAGAAACCACCAACGTAGAGTGTTGTAAGAGCAGCTGACGGTGAGAACAGACCAACAAGACAACTACCGGCATCCATGTGTCAACACTGCGGTAGAGCCGTGGCTAAACTTATCTAGCTGACATCACATGAACGAGCCTGTGCTTGACGACTCGCGATCACATAAAGGAACTAAATTAACAATGCATGACATGTTCGAAAACGAGAATCCGCCTAAGTAGAAGATGAAGAATGCGAGTTCATAAAGAGTTATTGGATAAATACGTTGTCACTATTGTCAACTAAGCAGTTCTCAGTCATCGTGGCCACACAGGTGGCCTTGATGGATCTGCAAATTAGACCTCTGTAGAAGCGTGTTTCGCAGACTTCTCGGCGACGTGGATGTAATAGGCCGGTTTCTGAACACGGCCGAGCGTCTGGAAGTCGCCGTGGACCGAGTGAGCACTGTCTTCGCCGAATAAGCCCTTCAGTAGGTTCGAGAACTCTGCCAGCCGGTGCGGGTAGTAGGACAGACGAAACTGGTGTTTTCTACAACAGGAATCAGCGTTAAAAATTCAACTACTAATTATTAACATCGGTATGGTTTACGGGTAGGCCTAATGTACAAAAATGTTGGAGACAATTACTGGGGGTGAAAATGATGGCTAGGTGGCGACGGAAACGATATTATAGTTTTATTCTGAAATGTATGCTAAGAATTGTACACAACTACGAAAGTATATTGTTCCGAGTTAAGTAATATGTACGTCAAACGTCCACATAGGTTCCTTCATAATATCTCCATCTGGGAATCTGGGAAATTAAAATTTCTTTTAGTGTACTAATCCTCCCCAGGGGGCCCCCAGGCACGCCTATTAAATTATGAGGAAACATACATTCAGGGTCATAAACTGCTTGATAGTATTCATATCAACAAAGCTTTTCAGACATTACGTCAGGTGGTGGAGAACATGTTGGTTTTTAACTAAAAGACCCACAAAGTAGGTTTTTCTTGGTACTGAAGCACCTTCAATGAGATACACAAATCCTTCAGATGGTTGGTGTAAATTTCTAACAGTAACATAATAATTATCAAACATTGATATTTCAGAAAGCTTGTCGAAAATGAGGCATGTTAAAAAGTTTTATACTAAGATTATGCTAATCATTTTGAAATTACGTCTGTTTTAACTAATAATAATAAAAAGAAAAGATAATAATAAAGTTGGCAGTTGCTTATATTGATTTTTAAATGTTTTATCTTTTAATTGTGTTCTGTTATTTGTGTTGAATTTTAACAGTTTGTCGCTCTCTAAAATACAACAATAATCGAATGGTGAGATTTGAATGTTTTAGAAAAAATTATGAAAAGGCCAACTGTGTATTTCGTACACTTGCGCCGTAAATAGGAATGCTAATGAAGGACTGTAGTGGACATTAACCTGTGCCAGGAGAAGGAGTGTTATTAAACAACTGTAGTTATACTGTTTCTGCGAAACCTTCAAGAGGGCGTAACTGTTTTGGCCCAGGGTGGGTCCACCATTTTGACTGGCTGATAATTCAATTTCATAGCATCGATTCTCCATGCTCCCCGTTGTGGCACCACCGTGCATAGCCTCGATTATCCAGGCTCCGCGCTGTGGCGCCACGGCTTGTCGCACACATCTTCGTCTGGATGCAGAGTGGGGTTTTCATTTTGACGGAAATTATAAAAATAATTAGGTAATTACGATGTCATCCGGGCACTTAACTAATTCATAAAGTTAACCTTTTATCAATTGATACGATGCAATTCGAATTAACTTTTCACTTTGATTATATTAACGCAACTGTCCGACTGAAAAATTAGGCAAAACACTTTTGTGTAGCATCTCGATTATGATGCTGGTTGGCTGATGGCGCTTCAAGGGAAGGCCTGCACAAAATGGAGTGATGACAGTGGGTAACAACGAGACCACACCTCTGCTGCCAGACTCTCTTCTCGGCGGATTCACGAAGCGAGAACGAGACGACCAATTTCAGAAATGCTTCTGTACGCACGGCCTCTAGCGGAAACTAACTGAGTACAATCTGGATTGGTAACCATGTGTGTGTGTTATGACTGAGTATTATTTCGTTAACAGAGACAGCAGGGTTTTAGAAGCGAAAGCAACATTACGACGTACAATTTAGAAGCGAAATATTTCTAAATCCATGTCGTGGCACTAACAAGAGACGGTTGTTTGTCCATAGGCATGTGACAATAACAAGAGACAGTTGTTTGTCCATAGAAAGGGCCACAAGAAAATCAAACCATATGACCAGAGCTACCAGTTGTACGCTGCACGTACCCGTCTTCCGGAAGACCCTTTCCGGTTCCGTTCTTGCACTTCGGGACGTTGAGAGTGAAGTCGAAGGTAGTCAGAGTCGGACGGCAGTTCGTGTACAAATTAGACACTTTGATGTCCGTGATGCAGTCGCTCTGTGTGGAACCACAACTTCATAGACGTTTCAATAATGAATTAAAACTATCGTTTATTGACTATGACAAGTGAGCCTTTGATGCTGCGACATAACATTGTTTAGTTTGTAAATATAATAATGTGACATGTTGAAATATTTCATCACTTGTTGTGCCTGTAAGACTGGGGGGGGGCAACAAAAAATATCAGCAATGTATGTGGTTCGTGTTTTACGTAAATATAGATTGTTTTCTACCTTTGTTAAATATATTATCTAGTAAATTTTATAATTAATTATACACACTAATACAATTTCTGCTCATTGAAAGTGAACATTTTGTTAAGTGCAATGATGTCTGGTTGAAATTAGATTCCAGAAATTGTTTAACCCATACCACCTAGAAATTTCGGTGATCTTGGTTTTATGTAAACAACATTACAATGTCCTATAATCTGTCACTGCCGTGTAATAAATGCCCAACATCACACTCACAACGTAATATATATTCTTAGCCGGAGCGTTGCCGGTGGTCAGAATGTCATCGAAGTTGCGATGGTCAATGACGAGGATTCCTCCCGGCTTGATCATGTCCCAGAAGTTGGACAGCGCCACCTTCTGGTTGTGCAGTGAACCTTCGAAGTCGGGCAAGTGGGCGAACGAGTTTCCCAAACACAGCACGACGTCGAATCCTCCCTCGGGCACACCATAAACGTCGCTGAGGTCATCCGAGAGAGACAACCAGTTCGCTTCTTCTATTACTGAAACACCACGAATGTTTTTTTACTAGCAAACTGTGCATATAACTATGCATAATTACACTTTGGGTAAGTGAAAGACTCCATTTCATTCAGTAGTTCAACGTTGCAAAATAAAAAATTAATTGCACACACGAACACATGTATGTACGCACGAACGCACGCACATGCACACTTATATTATAAACCTTCATCCGACCAGTGTAGTTAATAAACAACAATAAAACAGATGTAACCATTAAGACCGGGTCAACATTCTAAGAGAGTTCACGAAGTGGTCACCCGGTGCAGGGATAAAGCCGCACCAGATTTATTCAAATGTAAACCGGCGAACACTGGTGGAAGAAACAGTTAGCGGATGTCATCAGGACATCGACGACACGTAAACACGCACAGATCTGGTAAGAACTAGATTTTCGCTAATGCCTGTTTTCAACGCACGAACGCGCGAAGCACGAACGCGCGAATGCACCAATGCATGCAAGAACGTGCACGCACACAAATACACACACACACACACACACACACACACACACACACACACACACACCCACGCACGCACGCACGCACGCACGCACGCACGCACGCACACACACACACACACACACACACAGCCACCGATATTGCCTTGTTTGCTGTTGGTTGGAACAGGAGGTCAAATGCAGGTCAAATTCGGTTTGCAACCTCGTGTGTTCTACCCAACACGACACTGGTCGTGCTAAACGATCTCAATCACGTAATCGAGCAGTGTGTCTGTTTACGAGACCTCGGATATCATCAGCGTGACGGCGACGGCGCCTATCCACAATAACAAATGTTTGACCATGTTGTTCAGCTGCTTAGGATTTGTGCACTCGTGGCAGTGTCACGTTGACTACTCATGGTTGCTCTGGTAACACAATCATGCGTACTTGTCTTCACTGTAATTATCCATGCTAATCGCACTAATTCGGATCGTTAAATTGACTACTGTCGAACGATTAGCTAAATTAGCTAGTTACTTAACCTCTATGTGCGCTCGACGTTACGTAAATGTAAGTCGATAAGAAGAAGATTTTAAAAGATTAACACCCAAAGTATTAAGCGTGAGTACAAGGACAAGGAAATTACAGTTGTTTTAGTATTGTATGGTCAAACACTATCAGATAAAAAAAAATTAAGCATATTTTTTAAACACATTTATTTGCGCTATATGAGCAAATTATTTTATTCAACTATTTCCTAGCTCCTGAGAATATGTATTTCGACTTTCCGGTTGTTATTTGAACCCATAAAAGTGACGAATACATTGGCGCAGCAATTGGACAGCACGTGTTTGGTTCATGCAAGTTTACTGTCATCACTAGTTTCCTAAACCGAAGTGTTGGCCTAGACGTGCATATGTCATACTCTCAATTTTAACTAGTTTAACAAGTTTCGATTCATATTACTTTGTAGCATGTGTGGTTTAATCTGCCTGACGATCTGACTTCAATTTGGTGTTTGCTAACAATATGTCGATGGGTACATTCTTTATACTTACCCCATTTGTCAAAAGCTTCCTCCTTCCGCCTGCGCCAACGTTCTTTCAACGCGGACTTTAGCATCTTGTCACTGGCATCCGTGCTGACGACGTTGAAACCTTCGGCGAGCAACATCACGGAGTCAACTCTACAAAGTGTGCGTCAGAAGGACGTTAGTGTGTTGAGAGCACGTAACTGTAGCAGAGAGCGGCAACAACAGCAGCAGCAGTGTGCGTTAGCAACAACAACACTGTACAAGAGCGTTACAACAAGACAAAATGAACTGACAACAAAGGGAAGTGAGAACGAGACCGTGTGAAGGGAATGATAAATAGGCAAGAGGAGGTGACAACAAGACAGGAGGAAGTGCCTGTGTGCTCAATGCAGCTGTTTGCTGTTCGCATTTGTTGTTTGCAATGACGTATTGCGCTCCATATGCATTGGCTGATTGAATGTTGGCACGTCATGGGTCTACACAATGGAAGAAAGGTCGAAAAAATCTCGAGCCGGCTTCACCTGGCATCTGAGTTAGATAAAATAAATCGAACACCAGTCGTAAATGGAAATGTAACCAATGTCCTGACAATAAAAGTATACATATTTCATAGAACACATAATTAATGTGAGGTTTACAACCAGCCCCTTTTTAGTTAACCAATTTCTGCTGTATTACATAATTATTACGGAGGGATGTAATAAGAATAATGAATAACCTAGTACGTTTGCCATCTGAAATCCTGTTTTAGACATATCCTGCTTGGTGGTGATTATTTGTCTGCAACATAATACTATGTTACTGTACTACCGAACTTCCTCTAAGTTGCTTTCAAGTTCTGAGTCGTTCTGAAAACTGTAATATGAGGCATATTCATGTTGCGTTTTTTTTTATTAACTACGTTCCATATTTGTGTGATATACAACATTCTACAAAATGTTACAAATGATGGCCTTAGCCGTTTGGTAAAAGATTTCAATCCCATATTTGATCAGCAGTTTCGCAACGACTCACCCAGTGCCGCAGGCTACATCGAGTATGTTTTCACAGCCGTGTTCTCGCAATAGCGCCGTCAACCATTGCTTATACTGCGACGTCCTGACACTTGTGCAGCCGATGTAGAGTTCCCACACCCGGGCAGCCGCGCCGTCGGCATACTGGTCCCGTAGTCCCTTTGCTGGCACTCCGAGAGATCTCGTCCGATACACGCTGTCGAAAATCTTCTCGTTCTGTGGCGTGTCGGGCGCGCGCTGCCTCTTATACCGTACGGTGGACTAGCGAGCACCGGCTGCTCGTGGCCTGGAACCATGGGCGGCGATTATTTGGTTGCGGTTCTTACTGGAGTCGTCTGGACTTGTTTTGGTCGGTGTCTACTAGACAGGTGCAATCAGAGTCGTGTCGTAACTGTGCTGGTGACTGAGCGGTTAAAGGGACTAACAACAAGGCACTAGCTAATATGCTTTTTCTGTGTGTACACAAAGTTTAATATTGTGTGTACTTCGTGCCAAAATAAAAAAAATAGGACAACTGTATGTATATGTAAGTTAGATGTTTAATGCGTCTAACTAGCAAAGGGGGCGTAAAAATTAGAAGTTAATGAGATCAGCGATCACATGGTTTTGTGACGTCAATGATAATATGGGTATACATTTAGTCAGTTATTTCTATGCAATGTTTCAGTATTATTTCACTCGCGTTACTATACTGAGTGTTCCAGAATAAAACGTATAATGTAACGATTGCGAACCGCTAGCAGCAAGAGATACAGCATAATTATCTTCGAATTCGGCTCTTTCGGTGCAGCTTGGCGAAGTCAGTAGCCTTTGACTTCAAACTGATTTACTTCAAATCAAACCAAATTTTATTTTGCAAGTACAGCAACATTAATAGCAAGCAATAATGTTGTGTGACATGGTGGTCCCATTGCGTGTTGTGTTACATGGTGGTCCCATGGCGTGTTGCGTTACATTGTGGTCCCATGGCGTGTTGTGTTACAAGGTGGTCCCATGGCGTGTTGTGTAGCTTGGTAGTCCCATGACGTGTTGTGTTAATGAGATCAGCGATCACATGGTTTTGTGACGTCAATGATAATATGGGTATACATTCAGTCAGTGATTTATATGCAATGTTTCAGTATTATTTCACTCGCGTTACTATACTGAGTGTTCCAGAATAAAACGTATAATGTAACGATTGCGAACCGCTAGCAGCAAGAGATACAGCAGAATTATCTTCGAATTCGGCTCTTTCGGTGCAGCTTGGCGAAGTCAGTAGCCTTTGACTTCAAACTGATTTACTTCAAAACAAACCAAATTTATTTTGCAAGTACAGCAACATTAATAGCAAGCAATAATGTTGTGTAACATGGTGGTCCCATTGCGTGTTGTGTTACATGGTGGTCCCATTGCGTGTTGCGTTACATTGTGGTCCCATGGCGTGTTGTGTTACAAGGTGGTCCCATGGCGTGTTGTGTAGCTTGGTAGTCCCATGACGTGTTGTGTAACATGGTGGTCCCATGGCGTGTTGTGCAACATGGTGGTCCCATGGCATTTTGTGTAACATGGTGGTCCCATGGCGGGTTGTGTAACGTGATGTTCCCATGGCGTGTTGTCTTACATGGTGGTCCCATGGCATGTTGTGTAACATGGTGGTCCCACGGTGTGTTGTGTTACATGGTGGACCCATGGCGTGTTGTGTAACATGGTGGTCCCATGGCATGTTGTGTAACGTGATGGTCTCATAGCGTGTTGTCTTACATGGTGGTCCCATGGCGTGTTGTGTAGCATGGTGGCCCAATGACGTGTTGTGTTACGTGGTGGTCCCATGGCATGTTGTGTAACATGGTGGTCCCACGGCGTGTTGTGTTACATGGTGGAACCATGGCGTGTTGTGTAACATGGTGGTCCCATGGCATGTTGTGTAACATGGTGGTCCCATGGCGTGTTGTGTTACGTGGTGGTCCCATTGCGTGTTGTGTTACATGGTGGTCTCTTGACGTGTTGTGTTAAATGGTGGTCCCATGGCGTGTTGTGTAACATGGTGGTCCCATGACGTGTTGTGTTACATGGTGGTCCCATGGCGTGTTGTGTAACATGGTGGTCCCATGACGTGTTGTGTTACATGGTGGTCTCTTGAAGTGTTGTGTTTCATGGTGATCCCATGGCGTGTTGTGTAACATGGTGGTTTCCTTGGCGTGTTGTGTAACGTGATGGTCCCATGGCGTGTTGTGTTACATGGTGGTCCCATGGCGTGTTGTGTTACATGATGGTCCCATGGCGTGTTGTGTTACATAGTGGTCCCATAGCGTGTTGTGTTAAATGGTGGTCCCATGGCGTGTTGTGTTACATGGTGGGCCCATGGCGTGTCGCCGTCTTCCTGGGACCCTTTTACTTTCTGACCGAACCATGAAAACGACCACATAGAGCTACAACATTTCTCCTTATGTATCTACCATTTTGTGAGACTATGCACCCCTTTCTCTGTTTGTGTGAGAAACACATTTTCCATGTAGGGTGAAAAATTGGCAATCTGTCCAATTTATTTTCATTGATTATGACAGGACAAGGATTGCCTCTGTGCACCCTGACTTGAACATACAACGCCTACAGTAGTGTGCACAGCCAGGACATACATTACAATTACAATGAATGCACAGACACTAGCTGGTGCATGTCACTAATTAGTGTAAATAACGTTAGCAAACAGTCAAGACTGGTTTGCAAGATTAAATTGATCAAAAACTATTGTTGCTGCTCAATGAGGTTCCAGCATAATTATGAAATACAAGGAATAAAATATCCACAAACACAAATTGCACAAGCATATTACCAGCGATATTATTTACAATTCAATAAACACAAAAGCGCCTGTTTCTATCTAATTGCTTCACAAAAGTTACAAACCCACCGTTGGTGGGTTATTGTCATCCTAAACGAACGGAGTCGATACGGCGCCTACAACCTACTTGTCCAGGAATTACAGCTGAAACATTCAGACAGTGTTTCCGTGTGAGCTAGGAGTAGTTTGCGCAAGTGCTGTTTTATATAGAAGCAGACACTGTGAAGCACAGCATGTCGATGAATATTATATCCCAATGCAAAGGCTAAATGTCTGAGGTAAGTGACAATACATCAATATTACTTAAATCAGTTGTTTTACTTAATGTACAATTTGAACATACCTGCACCATATGCAAGTAATTAAAATACACACAATTTCTATTACAACTGTATCAATGAAACTACAACAATAAAACTCTATTCACTTTAATACAGTGAACGTCAATACAAATACAGACATATTTTCTGTACAAGTATCAACTTGTTTGAAAATGATTAATGGCATATAATATGTGCCAACCTACACATTTAATTGCATGTCGTGTAATTAAAATATAAACACATTTACTGAAATTGTATAACATTAACACAATAATTACAATTGTGTACACTGGCATAGAGTGTACTTCTATACAAAAGAATCATCTTATTTTCTTGCAAATGAGACGCTTCTGATGCTGGAACGGGTTGGACATATGGTAGTGGGGTTACATGCACATGTGGCATAAGAGGATATTATGCGTTAAGAGAGCTGGAGAAAAGATCGGATTCAACTACCGTGTGTGCGTTCCTACATTTGGTGCTATTGTGTATGAATGCTGCAAAGTGCTGTGGGAACGACTGGTGCCCATCTACATGAAACTACCACAAGACAGTGGCGAATGGGAACTCGTGGCTGCTAATTTTGGGCAGAAATGGGATTTTCCCTACGGTCTAGGAGCATTGGACGGCACGAATGTGGTCATGAAAGCACCAAGGGACATATTCCACAGTTATTGTGGCTTTGGTTTACGCTGATCTGAAGTTTATAGCTATTGATGTTGGCTCGTAAGGCCGCAACAATGACGGAAGTCTACTGCCAAAAACTCTCTACACTTTCCAGTGGATGCCCCTCAACCAGGAGCCGCTGGAAAGATGATCATTTTTAGCGTTAAGTATCTGCACAATTTCAATTGAAAGAAATTATTATCTAAGAAATTATGTGTACTGAATACGTCTTAAGATAATATTAATCAATGAACTACTGTTTTGTTCTGTCATGTTGTAAAATGAAGAAATACATTTTTGTATATATGTTCTGATGTGCGTGTGCGTGTGCGTGTGCGTGTGCGTGTGCGTGTGCGTGTGCGTGTGCGTGTGCGTGTGCGTGTGCGTGTGCGTGTGCGTGTGCGTGTGCGTGTGCGTGTGCGTGTGCGTGTGCGTGTGCGTGTGCGTGTGCGTGTGCGTGTGCGTGTGCGTGTGCGTGTGCGTGTGCGTGTGCGTGTGCGTGTGCGTGTGCGTGTGCGTGTGCGTGTGCGTGTGCGTGTGCGTGTGCGTGTGCGTGTGCGTGTGCGTGTGCGTGTGCGTGTGCGTTCATGCGTGGGTGCGTGCGTGCGTGCGTGCGTGCGTGCGTGCGTGCGTGCGTGCGTGCGTGCGTGCGTGCGTGCGTGCGTGCGTGCGTGCGTGCGTGCGTGCATGTATGTAGCTCGGGAACAATTCATCGTTGATGTTCGATTGGCGCAATGAAGCAAAGTGACTTAAAAAACACCTGCTCCAGTTTTCTTCTCGCAATTTATTTCAGCGCACACCACTGGCCAATAGGATGCTCTGCATACATCACATGACTAATTAACTTGACCAGGCCAGTGTAATTAAGTGATGTAGCAATATGCCGGGGGAGCAGGTTGTTATACTGCACCTGAATAGGTGCTTCTGCTTCGGCTACTCAAAATCATTTTTCAGTCCGAAGGCCAAACATTTATTGTATGCGTACACATTATGACGTGGTCAAACATTACTCTTACTTACAAATAAAGATCAAAATAAACGAAAACTTGTCATCTCCTATGCTTAGCTTCGCGGAGCTAGGCGTAGAAGATATAGCTAGCTTTTGTTTTTTATTTGTTTTCGTTACAAGGAAGTAAGAGTAATGTTTGACCACGTGACATGTGTGTATGTGTGGTAAATAAGAAGTTTGGCGACTCTAGGTGATCGTTTTCATGGTTAGGCCAGAAAGTAAACATCGCAATAGCAGGAGTAGCGCTGACGGATGGTGATGATTTCGGCCCTCGGCTAATTTAATTCTGAAATTAGAAAATCTAAAAGAACCTTTGAAAAAAAATTAGCAGGTAATATAAAAAATGACAGCAAGAGTTTCTATGCTTATGTAAGGAGTAAACAGAAAGTTCGAGATAAGGTCGGACCACTGGAAAACAACAGTGAAAACATAATTTCAGATGGGTTCCAAATGGCAGAGGTCCTGAATGAGTATTTCAGCTCAGTTTTTACCACAGAAGATATCGGCTCACTTCCAGTTCCATTGACTAAATTTGAGGGCAATAAATCAGAACATTTAGGGCAGTTATTTGTAACTCCTGAAATGATAGCAAAGAAAATTAAGAAGATGAAAGATAATAAATCACCTGGAGTTGATGGGATACCACCAAAATTGCTAAAGGAAATTGTTGATCAAATTAGTACACCACTTGCAAACTTATTTAACTTGTCACTAGAAGAAGGAATAGTTCCTTCAGAATGGAAAGAAGCAAACATTACGCCACTATTTAAGAAGGGATCGAGGAAGAAGCCAGAAAATTACAGACCAGTGAATTTAACATCAGTTGTATGTAAATTACTCGAAACATTAATTAGAGACCACATGGTGGAATTCCTCATAAAACATAAATTAATAAATACATCTCAACATGGATTCCTAAAAGCAAGGTCATGTCTAACCAATCTCTTATGTTTTTTAGAAGAAATTACAAAGTGGGTAGATGACGGGTCACCAGTGGATGTTGTCTACTTAGATTTTCAGAAAGCTTTCAATAAAGTGCCACATCAAAGATTGTTACTTAAACTAAAAGCCCATGGTATAGGCAATGATGTAATCAACTGGATAGAAAAGTGGCTTACACACAGAAGACAGAGAGTAATAGTAGATGGTAAGATTTCAAACTGGAAATCTGTTTTGAGTGGGGTACCACAGGGATCAGTGTTATGCCCTATACTGTTTTTAATATATATAAATGATTTGGAGGATGACATATCTAGCAAAGTACTCAAATTTGCAGATGACACAAAAGTATTCAGAAAGGTTACTAATGATACAGATAAACAAAGTTTACAGGATGATCTAGATAAATTAGATAAATGGTCAGAAAAATGGCAAATGTTATTCAATTTTGGGAAGTGTAAATGTATACACATAGGACATGGAAATATGGACGAGGAATATAAAATGGGGGATGCTGTACTAGGTAGAACCACACAAGAAAAGGATTTAGGAGTAACATTTAATGCTGACATGAAAGTTTCAGAGCAATGTGGGATTGCTGCTTCGAAAGGAAATCAAATTCTAGGGCTAATTTGGAGAACTATCACGTATAAGGAGAAACATCTAATTGTACCCCTGTACAAAGCAATAGTTAGACCACATTTGGAATATTGTATTCAAGCATGGAGGCCATATCGTAAAAAAAGACATAGATAAGCTAGAAAGAATACAACGAAGAGCAACTAAGATGATTCCAGAATTAAGAGACCTTAGTTACGAAAGTCGCTTATTACAATGTGGTTTGACAACACTAGAGACCAGGAGACTAAGAGGAGATCAAATAGAAGTGTTTAAAATAGTGAACGGTTATGAGGATGTTGATAGGAATATGTTCTTCAAACTTAAAGAAGGCAGTAAAACCAGAGGACACAAAGCAGCATTAGTTAAGGAGCAGTGTAGGTTGGACATGAGAAAGTACTCTTTTTCACAGAGGGTGATAAATGAATGGAACAAACTGCCAAATGATTGTGTTAATGCTAGTAGTGTGAATATGTTTAAAAATAGAATTGACAGATATCTGATAAGGGCGGGCTACACATAGATGAGAAAATTGTTAGACTCTCGATAAGCCAATGGCTTTCTTGTCCACTTGCCATCTGGAACTTGTTGTTCGAGATGACAATCTTGTTAAATATTGTTAAATCTTGTTAATTCGGACCAACTGCCATATTGTTTCGGCCTGGTGATTTCGGTTACTGATGTGACACACAAAATCTACTCAGTTCTAGCTAGTAAAAGATTGACCTTCACTGCAATGGTTTGTTAATACTGTACTTGTTGTCAAAGGGATGCTACGTTTAACTAGATACTGTTGAAGTACGCTGTTTTGTCTGTTTCGTGCAGTGGTCAAGTGTGAATAATCTGAGGAAAAACTGTAGCCTGTAGCTACCGTCCGAACCTCAACGCATGTTTTTTAGAGATTGCATTTCCACCCTAAATCTTCGTCTGTCCCTCGCTATGATGACTTTAGTGCGTCCCTGTTCACAATATCACACTTTATGATTCAGGTTTGTTGCGCCTCTGAGATCGGGCCCTTGAGTATTTAGGCGATATTGAAGTTTTAGTATTGTTGTCGTCGTTGTTGTTGTTGTTGTTGTTGTTGTTGTTGTTGTTGTTGTTGTTGTTGTTGTTGTTGTTGTTGTTCTTTTCGTCGTCGTTGCTATTGTTGTTGTTGTCGTTGTATTCTGAGACTATTTTTGAGACGAAATAATGTCGTGACAACTTGACTAACTCAATGTATACAGGCAGCATAATTGTCACATTCAGAATGTGATGCCACAATGACAACTACGAGCGTGACTTCCACTTCGCCTTAGTAACCATGTTTATATATATTATTTACACAACTAGGGCGACATACCAGATCAACCTTTCCCACACTCTGTTCTTTTGAAAAATGTTTGCCCTTTGTTTGGGCAAAACATTCAATGAAAAATACGACGGAATGTCCAACAGATTTGCATTTGCGGCGGCCATAACTGTTGGGTAGACGGACCCAGGGAAAAAGTAACGCTATGGATTTGATCATTCGGACAGTTGGCAACAACCTAGGCAAAACGTCACGCAATGGAACTGATCACTCGTAGAGTTGGCAACACTGTTGAAAGCGAATGAAATAAAACTTGTAATGTGTTTGCCTATCCATTGCCATGGTTAATGCTTGCATTGACTGGGTAGTTTTCGTGGAGTTTCGAACCAACTTTTCTGCTATAAAGTTGACACTAAGTTGCACCCTGGATCCCGGTTACAATTTCCTATCACCGGTTTGTTGACGTAAACGCATAGACCATATTGACCTGATCGTTGGCCTCTGGGAAGTTGTACCCTCCATCCTGCTAAATTCACCGAGTACCGCTCTGAGTCAAGAGCGAAAGGTATATTTTACTTCTCATCTGGTCACTCCACCTCTTACGTGACCTTACTCTCTTCCACTGTTCCTTGGGATCGTGTTTGAATGCTTGGCTGACATGGTTCTCTCTTAGCATACGACGAACGTGTCCAAGCCACCGGAGTTCTCTGTGTCTGCTGACACTTGATTCAGGGGTGAATGTGTTTACTCTGATCTGGCTATTCTGTAACCTGTCTGCCCTGGCAATACCTCTGATACCCCGCAGGCTACGCATCTCAAAAACAACAATAGTCTGTGTCTCCTTTCATTGGGGTGTCCCAAGCGTTAGCACCAAATTGTTGTTGACAGTATAAGGGCCATGTATAGTTGGGCTTTGTTGGGTCACCAAATGTACCATATATAAGTTTACTAAAGGCTGCCTGTGCTAGGGCTATTCCTCGACTGTGAGATATCTGTGTTGAGCGCAGTATGTTACACAAGAAACGCAACTTTCCAACAATCTCGAATTATTCGCCATCCAGAACAATTTGTTTGTCCGGTGAAGTGGTGACCTTGCATTTGGAGAAGTTCATTTTCTGTTTGTTATTGATCAACATTTAGTATCGCATAAAAGTAGTTGTTATTGAATCAGAGCACGTGATTCGTGTGGACGAACCATTGAAGACAATAAAGTTGCATCAACTCAGTCTCACTGCACTGATTTCATTCAGTCACCCAACGAATAAACTAATCAACTAACCATACCTGAAGAGTACGGCTCCATCCAAGACACTACGTGTCCCCCAAATATTCCCAAAAATTATCAAAGCAACAAGGCCTGTTTAATCCGGGCCATCAATGTCCGTTTTAATTCGTAAAGTTTCGTACAATCTTCCGCACGTGCGTACATAACAACCATCTCGAGCGCAAATAGCAACCGTATGTGACGTCACACAACGTGTATTACGTCACTACTCGCCAGCATAACTCACATGGGCTGTTGTACGTCGAAGTTGACACTCGTCATCGTGTTATTAGTATAATATAAACTTTTAAAGTAGAAAACCCATCAACCGTATCATAAATACTGTGCAAAGATATACACATTTATATATGTTGGCCCGTAAGTATGCACAATTACACAAAATGACGGTTTTTATATTATACGAGGTGTTAGTATTGCGATGAAATATGTTCCCTGACATACGTTTTCAAATAAATCGATACCAGTATTCCATCGTGTAACATGATAAATGTACGCCGTGGTTCTAAAAATGAAAGCAACGATAAACAATAAGAAACCGCAAATTATGATGATTAGGCTTACACTATGACAATGTTGGCAATTCCCTAAATAAAAATACAATTCTGTGACAAGTACTGTTCCGCCAGTTCTGCCTGCGCTTATAATGTAGCTAGTAAAAACATTTATCTAGTGCCCTGCTTGAGCTGTTTGACAACCTTACTAGATACGGATTTTTTTTCATAACATAGAACCGATATTACTAAATATATAATAAAGAATTATAATGTCTACACCACGTATGTTTCTCTCTCCCCCACCTTTCTCTCTGTGTGCTCTCTCTCTCTCTCTCGCTCTTCTCTCTCTCTCTCTCTCTCTTCTCCTTCTCACTGTTTCTCATTCTCTCTTTCGCTCTCTGTGTTCTCTCCATATATCCGTCTCTCTCTCTCTCTATCTCTCTCTCTCTACATATATATATATATATATATATATATATATATATATATATATATATATATATATATATCTCTTTATCTCTCTCCCTCTCTCTCTCACTCTCTCTTCTCCTTCTCCCTGTTTCTCTTTCTCTCTCTCGCTCTCTGTGTTCTCTCCCTATATCCGTCTCTCTCTCTCTCTCAATATATATCTCTCGCTGTCTTTCTCTCTCCTCCTTGATAGTTATCTCTCCCGTTTCCTTTCCCTACAAGAGATTTATAATGTTGCGGTGTTCTCATTTCACACATGCAGACGTTGTGTTCCTTTCTTAACTAACGCAACATGTTTGCACAGAGAGTGGCGTTAGTTTTGTTTCGACATAAGGACCTCCTTGTTGACGCCTTCACGTTGTCTTATGGTCATAGTAAATCGAATTTCCGTGGGTGTCAGTTATGTCCAATGTTGAGTCAGCCCAAGTTTACTCCATCTAGTCACTTGACACTGTGTCGAGGAGTGCAATTGCAATATATATATACATATATACTTATATAATAGCACTCTCCGTTTCTGGAAACGTTCTCCGTGCATTGTGAACGTCGGAAATGAAAACGCACGTTTGAGAAACTCAAATAGATCTACGAAGACTAAGCTCAACGATTGTCATAAAAATCAATATGACGTTTTATTCATGAACATATTGACGTATTGTGGCTACTACCGCTACATAGAATGATGAATAGATGCACATGTACATAGTATGTATATGCTGATGTACAATGTATGTTTGTGTGCGCGCGTGTGTGCGTGGTTGCGTGTGTATATGTGTATGTATACA
This sequence comes from Lamellibrachia columna, assembly GCA_963662155.1. Classification (NCBI taxonomy): domain Eukaryota; kingdom Metazoa; phylum Annelida; class Polychaeta; order Sabellida; family Siboglinidae; genus Lamellibrachia; species Lamellibrachia columna. The sequence continues at coordinate 35,326,366 of OY759262.1, forward strand.
TATGAGTGTACGTACGTATGTACGTACTTCAAGGTATCCATAGGTACACATCAATGCACATATTCACACACATACACATACACACACACACACACACACACACACACACACACACACACACACAAACAAACACACTAACGCACGCAGGCGCAAGCACACAAACTCTTGCCAAACGACATACGTTTGTGTATGCTATTGAAATGAGGAAATGTCAAACTAGTGTGTGATTTCAAACAACAAGTGAGCGCAATAAGTAATACATCAAGTTACCACAAATCAATATGCTTTTTATTGCATATCATATACAGGTGTGTGAAATTTGCACTACTAATTTTTTTATTATAATTGTTGTACTATTAATAAAATATAAAAGTGATACGTTCAAAACATATTAAATTAATGTTACAGATGCACATTAATATAAGCGCATTCTTAACTATAGAATATTCGTACCATTTAACAAGCAACAATGTTATCGGTCATTGCTCACAATTGACGGGATAGCAAGTATTGCGTATTATAATGTTTGTAACATATATACAAGTATGTGAACATTGTTAATAAACTTACAAGAAACCGCCAACGTTGAGTCTGCAAGGGCAGCCGACAGCGAGAACAGACGGCACCGTGCGCATGTCCGCTTGCGTTGGCTGACCCAACAAGACAACTATCGGCATCCATGTGTCAACACTGCGGACCAACCGTGGCTGTGCTTGACGACTCCCGATCACATAAAGGAACTAAATTAACGATGCATGACATGCTCGAAAACGAGAATCCGCCTAAGAAGAAGATGAAGAATGCGAGTTCATAAACAGTTATTGGATAAATGCTTTGTCACTATTGTCAAGTAAGCAATTCTCAGTCATCGTGGCCACACACGTGCCTTGCTGGATCTGCAAACTAGACCTCTGTAGAAGCGTGTTTCGCAGTCTTCTCGGCGACGTGGATGTAATAGGCCGGTTTCTGAACACGGCCGAGCGTCTGGAAGTCGCCGTGGACCGAGTGAGCACTGTCTTCGCCGAATACGCCCTTCAGTAGGTTCGAGAACTCTGCCAGCCGGTGCGGGTAGTAGGATAGACGAAACTGGTGTTTTCTACAACAGGAATCAGCGTTAAAAATTCGACTTCTAATTATTAACATCGGTCTAAATGTCTAGATGGTAGATGTGTTACTACAAGTAACCTAATAATTATCAAACATCGAAAGCATGTCGAAAATGAGGCATGTTTAATAACAACAACAAGCATGCAATTAAATGTAAGTTTTCACACTACGATTATGCTAATCGTTTTGAAATTATGTCTGATTTTTAACTAATAATAATAAATAGAACATATAATAATAAAGTTGGCAGTTGCTTATATTGATTTTTAAACGTTTTATCTTTAATGGTGTTGTTTTATTTGTGCTGAATTTTAACAATTTGTTGCCCTCTAAAATACAACAATAATCGAACGGTGAGATTTCAATATTTTTGAAAAAATTCCAAAAATACAAACTGTGCATTTCGTACACTTGCGCCATAAACAGGAATGCTAATGAAGGACTGTAGTGGATATTAACCTGTGCCAGGAGAAGAAGTGTTATTAAACAACTGTAGCTATTCTGTTTCTGCGAATCCTTCAAGATGGCGTCACTGTTTTGGCCCAGGGTGAGTCCACCATTTTGACTGGCTGATAATTCAATTTTATAGCCTCGATTATATAGGCTCCGCGTTGTGGCGCCACCGTGCATAGCCTCGATTATCCAGGCTCCGCGCTGTGGCGCCACCGTTTGTCGCCTGGGTGCAGAGTGGGTTTTCATTTTGACGGAAATTATGTATGCGCCCAGATTCTTGGCGACTACATAATTAGCTAATTACGATGTCATCCGGGCATTTAACTAATTTATAAAATAAGAGTTAACCTTTTATCAATTAATGCTATGCAATTCGAATTAACTTTACACTTTGATTATATTGACGCAACTGCCCGACTGAAAAGTTAAATTAGGCCAAAAAAATGTTATGTAGCATCTCTATAATGACGCTGGTTGGCTGATTGCGCTTCACGGGAAGGCCTGCAGAAAATGGAGTGGTGACAGTGGGTAACAACGAGACCACGCCTATGCTGCCAGACTGTCTTCTCGGCGGATTCACGAAGCGAGAGCGAGACGAACAATTTCAGAAATGTTTCGCACGGCATCTAGCGGAAACTAACTGAGTACAACCTGGATTGGTAACCATGTGTGTGTTATGACTGCGTATTATTTCGTTAACAGAGACAGCAGGGTTTTAGAAGCGAAAACAACATTGCAACGTCCAATTTAGTAGCGAAATGTTTCTAAATCCATGTCGTGACACTAACAAGAGACAGTTGTGTGTCCATAGATAGAGTCCCAGGAAAATCAAACCATGTGACCAGAGCTTCCGGTTGTACGCTGCACCTACCCATCTTCCGGAAGACCGTTTCCGGTTCCGTTCTTGCACTTCGGGACGTTGAGAGTGTAGTCGAAGGTAGTCAGAGTCGGACGGCAGTTCGTGTACAGATTAGACACTTTGATGTCAGTGATGCAGTCGCTCTGTGTGGAACCAGAAGTTCATAGACGTTTCAATAATGAATTAAATCTATCGTTTATTGACAATGACAAGTGTACCTTTGATGTTGCGACGTACAATTGTTTATATTGTAAATATAATAATGTGACATGTTGAAATATTTCATTACTTGTTGTTCCTGTAAGACTGGGGGGGAGCAAAAAAAAATTACAGCAATGTAAGTGGTACGTGTTTTACGTAAATATAGATTGTTTTCTAGTTTTGTTAGATATATTACCTAGTAAATTTGATAATTAATTAATTAATTATGCACACTAATACCATTTCTGCTCATTGAAAGTGAACATTTTGGTAAGTGCAAAGTTGTCTGGTTGAAATTAGATTCCAGAATTAGTTTAACCTACACCCTTTAGAAACTTGTATCCAATGCATACTCATCCTGCTTTTCGGTGGTCTTGGTTTTATGTAAACAACATTACGATGTCCTATAATCTGTCACTGTCGTATAATAAATGCCCAATATCACACTCACAACATAGTATATATTCTTAGCCGGAGCGTTGCCGTTGGTCAGAATGTCATCGAAGTTGCGATGGTCAATGACGAGGATTCCTCCCGGTTTGATCATGTCCCCGAAATTGGACAGCGCCACCTTCTGGTTGTGCAGTGAACCTTCGAAGTCGGGCAGGTGGGCGAACGAGTTTCCCAAACACAGCACGGCGTCGAATCCTCCCTCGGGCACACCATCAACGTCGCTGAGGTCATCCGAGAGAGACAACCAGTTCGCTTCTTCTATTACTGAAACACCACGTATGTTTTTACTAGGAAATTATGCATATAACTATGCATAATTACATTTTGGTAAGTGAAAGACTCCATTTCGTTCAGTAGTTCAACGTTGCAAAATAAAACATTAATTTCACATATGTACGCACGAACGCACGCACATACACACTTATATTATAAACCATCGTCCGACCAGTGTAGTTAATAAACAACAATAAAACATATGTAGCCATTAAGACCGGGTCAACATTCTAAGAGAGTTCACGCAGTGGTCACCCAGTGCCGCGATAACGCCGCACCATATTTATTCAAATGTAAACAGGCTAACACTGGTTGAAGAAACAGTTAGCGGATGTCTTCAGGACATCGACGACACGTAAACACGCACAGATCTGGTAAGAACTAGATTTTCGCTGACGCCTGTTTTCAACGCAAAAATACAATTAATGCATTACACACGCACGGACAGACGCACGAACGCGCGAATGCACCAATGCATGCAAGAACGAACACGCACACACACACACACACACACACACACACACACACACACACACACACACACACACACACACACACACACACACACACACACACACAGCCACCGATATTGCCTTGTTTGCTGTTGGTTGGAACAGGAGGTCAAATGCAGGTCAAATTCGGTTTGCAACCTCGTGTGTTCTACCCAACACGACACTGGCCGTGCTAAACGATCTCAATCACGTAATCGAGCAGTGTGTCTGTTTACGAGACCTCGGATATCATCAGCGTGACGGCGACGGCGCCTATCCACAATAACAAATCTTTGACCATGTTGTTCAGCTGCTTAGGATTTGTGCATTCGTGGCAGTGTCACGTTGACTACTCATTGTTGCTCTGGTAACACAATCATGCGTACTTGTCTTCTCTGTAATTATCCATGCTAATCGCAGTAATTCGGATCGATAAATTGACTATTGTCGAACGATTAGCTAAATTAGCTAGTTACTTCCCCTCTGTGTGCGCTCGACGTTACGTAAATGTAAGTCGTTAAGAAGATTTTAAAAGATTAACACCCAAAGTATTAAGCGTGAGTACAAGGACAAGGAAATTACAGTTGTTTTAGTATTGTATGGTCAAACACTGTCAGATAAAAAAAAATTAAACATATTTTTTAAACATATTTATTTGCGCTATATGAGCAAATGATTTTATTCAACTATTTCCTAGCTCCTGAGAGTATGTATTTCGACTTTCCGGTTGTTATTTGAACCCATAAAAGTGACGAATACATTGGCGCATCAATTGGACAGCACGTGTTTGGTTCATGCAAGTTTACTGTCATCACTAGTTTCCTAAACCGAAGTGTTGGCGTAGATGTACATATGTCATACTCTCAATTTTAACTAGTTTAACAAGTTTCGATTCATATTACTTTGTAGCATGTGTGGTTTAATCTGCCTGACGATCTGACTTCAATATGGTGTTTGCTATCAATATGTCGATGGGTACATTCTTTATAATTACCCCATTTGTCAAAAGCTTCCTCCTTCCGCCTGCGCCAACGTTCTTTCAACGCGTACTTTAGCATCTTGTCACTGGCATCCGTGCTGACGACGTTGAAACCTTCGGCGAGCAACATCAATGAGTCAACTCTACAAAGAGTGCGTCAGAACGACGTCAGTGTGTTGAGAGCACGTAACTGTAGCAGATAGCGGCAACAACAGCAGCAGAAGTGTGCGTTAGCAACAACAACAATGTACAAGAGCGTTACAACAAGACAAGATGAACTGACTACAAAGGGAAGTGAGAACGAGACCGTGTGAAGGGAATGATAAATAGGCAAGAGGAGGTGACAACAAGACAGGAGGAAGTGCCTGTGTGCTCAATGCAGCTGTTTGCTGTTCGCATTTGCTGTTTGCAATGACGTATTGCGCTCCATATGCATTGGCTGATTGAATTTTGGCACGTCATGGGTCTACACAATGGAAGAAAGGTCGAAAAAATCTCGAGCCGGCTTCACCTGGCATCTGAGTTAGATAAAATAAATCGAACACCAGTCGTAAATGGAAATGTAACCAATGTCCTGACAATAAAAGTATACATATTTCATAGAACACATAATTAATGTGAGGTTTACAACCAGCCCCTTACTTTTTTAGTTAACCAAGTTCTGCTGTATTACATAATTATTACGGAGGGATGTAATAAGAATAATGAAGAACCTGGTACGTCTGCCATCTGAAATCCTGTCTTAGACATATCCTGCTTGGTGGTGATTACTTGTCTGCAACATAATATTATGTTACTGTACTACCGAACTTCCTCTAAGTTGCTTTCAAGTTCTGAGTCGTTCTGAAACCTGTAATATGAGGCATATTCATGTTGCGTTTTTTTTATTAACTACGTTCCATATTTGTGTGATATACAACATTCTACAAAATGTTACAAATTATGGCCTTAGCCGATTGGTAAAAGATTTCAATCCCATATTTGATCAGCAGTTTCGCAACGACTCACCCAGTGCCGCAGGCTACATCGAGTATGTTTTCACAGCCGTGCTCTCGCAATAGTGCCGTCAACCATTGCTTATACTGCGACGTCCTGACACTTGTGCAGCCGATGTAGAGTTCCCACACCCTGGCAGCCGCGCCGTCGGCATACTGGTCCCGTAGTCCCTTTGCTGGCACTCCGAGAGATCTCGTCCGATACACGCTGTCGACCATCTTCTCGTTCTGTGGCGTGTCGGGCGCGCGCTGCCTCTTATACAGTACGGTGGACTTGCGAGCACCGGCTGCTCGTAGCCTGGAACCATGGGCGGCGATTATTTGGTTGCGGTTCTGACTGGAGTCGTCTGGACTTGTTTTGGTCGGTGTCTACTAGACCGGTGCAATCAGAGTCGTGTCGTAACTGTGCTGGTGACTGAGCGGTTAAAGGGACTAACAACAAGGCACTAGCTAATATGCTTTTTCTGTGTGTACACAAAGTTTAATATTGTGTGTACTTCGTGCCAAAATAACAAAAACAGGACAACTGTATCTATATGTAAGTTAGATGTTTAATGCGTCTAACTAGCAAAAGGCGCGTAAAAATTAGAAGTTAATGAGATCAGCGATCACATGGTTTTGTGACGTCAATGATGATATGGGTATACATTCAGTCAGTGATTTCTATGCAATGCTTAAGTATTATTTCACTCGCGTTACTATACTGAGTGTTCCAGAATAAAACGTATAATGTAACGATTGCGAACCGCTAGCAGCAAGAGATACCGCAGAATTATCTTCGAAATCGGCTCTTTCGGGGCAGCTTAGCGACGTAAGTAGCCTTTGACTTCAAACTGATTTACTTCAAATCAAACCAAATTTTATTTTGCAACTACAGCAACATTAATAACAAGCAATAATGTTGTGTTACATGGTGGTCCCATGGCGTGTTATATAACATGGTGGTCCCATGGCGTGTTGTATAACATGGTGGCCCCAATGCGTGTTGTGTTACATGGTGGAACCATGGCGTGTTGTGTTACATGGTGGTCCCATGGCGTGTTGTGTTACTTGGTGGTCCCATGGCGTGTTGTTTAGCATGGTAGTCCCATGACGTGTTGTGATACGTGGTGGTCCCATGGCGTGTTGTGTAACATGGTGGTCACATGGCATGTTGTGTTACATGGTGGTCCCATGGCGTGTTGTGTAACATGGTGGTCCCATGGCATGTTGTGTAACATGGTGGTCCCATGGCGTATGGTCTAACGTGATGGTCCCATGGCGTGTTGTGTTACATGGTGGTCCCATGGTGTGTTGTGTAGCATGGTGGTCCCATGACGTGTTTTGTTATGTGGTGGTCCCATGGCATTTGTGTAACATGGTTGTCCCATGGCGTGTTGTGTTACATGGTGGTCCCATGGCGTTTTGTGTAAAATGGTGGTCCCATGGCATGTTGTGTAATATGGTGGTCCCATGGCGTGTTGTGTTACATGGTGGTCCCATTGCGTTTTGTGTTACATGGTGGTCCTATGGCGTGTTGTGTAAAATGATGGTGGTCCCATGACGTGTTGAGTTACGTGGTTGTCCCATGACGTGTTGTGTAACATGGTGGTCTCTTGACGTGTTGTGTTACATGGCGGTCCCATGGCGTGTTGTGTAACATGGTGGTCCCATGGCGTGTTGTGTACCGTGATGGTCCCATGGCGTGTTGTGTTACATGGAGGTCCCATGGCGTGTTGTGTTACATGATGGTCCCATGGCGTGTTGTGTTACATGGTGGTCCCATGGCGTGTTGTGTTATATGGTGGTCCCATGGCGTGTTGTGTTACATGGTGGGCACATGGCGTGTCGCCGTCTTCCTGTGACCCTTTTACTTTCTGACCGAACCATGAAAACGACCACATAGAGCTACAACATTTCTCCTCATGTATCTTCCATTGTGTGAGCCTGTGCAGCCCTTTCTCTGTTTGTGTGAGAAATACATCTTCCATGTAGGGTGAAAAATTGGCAATCTGTCCAATTTATTTTCATTTATTATGACAGGACAAGGATTGCCTTTGTGCACCCTGACTTGAACATACAACGCCTACAGTAGTGTGCACAGCCAGGACATACATTACAATTACAATGAATGCACAGACACAAGCTGATGCATGTCACTAATTAGTGTAAATAACGTTAGCAAACAGTCAAGACTGGTTTGCAAGATTAAATTGACCAAAAACCCTTGTTGCTGCTCAATGAGGTTCCAGCATAATTATGAAATACAAGGAATAAAATATCCACAAACACAAATTGCACAAGCATATTACCAGCGATATTATTTACAATTCAATAAACACAAAAGCGCCTGTTTCTATCTAATTGCTTCACAAAAGTTACAAACCCACTGTTGGTATTGTCATCCTAAACAAACGGAGTCGATACGGCGCCTACAACCTACTTGTCCAGGAATTACAGCTGGATGGGGGAACATTCAGACAGTGTTTCCGTGTGAGCTGGGAGTAGCTTGCGCAAGTGCTGTTTTATATAGAAGCAGACACTGTGAAGCACAGCATGTCGAGGGATGTTATATCCCAATGCAAAGGCTAAATGTCTGAGGTAATATACATGAATATGACTTCAATCAGTTGTTTTACTTAATGTACAATTTGAACATGCCTGCACCATATGCAAGTAATTAAAATACACACAATTTCTATTACAACTGTATAAATGAAACTACAACAATAAAACTGTATTCACTTCAATGCAGTGAACGTCAATACAAATACAGACATATTGTCTGTACAAGTATCAACTTGTTTGAAAATGATTAATGGCATATAATATGTGCCAACCTACACATTTAATTGCATGTCGTGTAATTAAAATATAAACACATTTACTGAAATTGTATAACATTAACACAATAATTACAATTGTGTACACTGGCATAGAGTGTACTTCTATACAAAAGAATCATCTCATTTTCTTGCAAATGAGACGCTTCTGATGCTGGAACGGGTATGACATATGGTAGTGGGGTTACATGCACATGTGGCATAAGAGGATATTATGCGTTAAAAAACAGTTGTGAAACTTGCAGCTGGAGAAACGATCGGATTCAGCTACCGTGTGTGCGCTACTACGTTTGGTGCTATTGTGTATGAATGCTGCAAAGTGCTGTGGGAACGACTGGTGCCCATCTACATGAAACTACCACAAGACAGTGGCGAATGGGAACTCGTGGCTGCTAATTTTGGGCAGAAATGGGATTTTCCCTACGGTCTAGGAGCATTGGACGGCACGCATGTGGTCATGAAAGCACCAAGGGACATATTCCACAGTTATTGTGACTTTGGTTTACGCTGATCTGAAATTTATAGCTATTGATGTTGGCTCGTAAGGCCGCAACAATGACGGAAGTCTACTGCCAAAAACTCTCTACACTTTCCAGTGGATGCACCTCTACCAGGAGCAGCCGATCTAGACCATGTGTCTTATGTTATGACTGGTGACGAAGCATTCCCTTGACAGGAGCATCTGATAAGACCATTTCCAGGTTGAGGATGCCCACAGGATCAGCAAATGTACAACTACAGATTGTCTAGAGCGCGACGAATTGTGGAAAATGCCTTTGCCATATTGGCAGCACCATGGCGAGTCTATCATTCCAAGTTGGCCGTAAGACCGTTAATTATATTGCGAAGGCTACATGTTTACGACATAACATGCCAGTACTACTCCGGCAGAAGTAACAACCTTTTTGAGGGAAGCGAGTGATGGCGTACATTACATAGCTAGAGGGGGCAACAATTTAAAGAGTACTTTGCCAACGTTGCACCTGCCGTGGCAGCACACTCATGTTAACAGAGGTAACTTCACTTAGTGATAGCATACATGGCATTGGTGCTGTTGACATCGTCGTCGGACTGCACTGCTCCGTTCAGCTCGGATCCTGCTGGAGTTACATTACTTTATGTGCTAGAAAACAGAAAGATGATAATTTTAGCGTGAAGTATCTGCACAATTTCAATTGAAAGATATTATTCTCTAAGAAATTATGTGTACTGAATACGTCTTAAGATAATATTAATCAATGAACTACTGTTTTGTTCTGTCATGTTGTAAAATGAAGAAATACATTTTTGTATATATGTTCTGTTGTTTGTACCTGCTTTCTTCCACGTATTTGTCAAGAGAACTCATGGTGTCGAGAAACTGTCACTTTCTGCCCTTTCAGCACCTTGACCGCTCTTGCTTGACCTGATCTCTGGCATTTTCTTCACATAGACATCCTTCAGAGTTCTTCTTTCAATGTGAACCTGAACGTTTCAACAGCACAACAACATTTAGTGTTGCATACATATGTGTGTGTGTGTGTGTGTGTGTGTGTGTGTGTGTGTGTGTGTTTGTGTGTGTGTGCGTGCGTGCGTGTGTGCGTTCATGCGTGCGTGCGTGCGTGCGTGCGTTTGTGCGTGCGTGCGTGCGTGCGTGCGTGCGTGCGTGCGTGCGTGCGTGCGTGCGTGCGTGCTTGTATGCGTGTATGTAGCTGTATGTGTGTATATAATATGCTAACATAATGTTTTACAAAACATTCTGTTAGTATATTATATAAAACTGATTAAACTCTTGCATAAGACATCCATATTATAAATCTCTAACAATTATTTCGTACATTTTGTGCAAACAAATTGTTAGGGAAGTTATTTGTTGAGTGAAGTGCCCAAAATGCTTAAAAATATCTTCTGCATCCCTTGCTACACATAAATTATACTTCCATGCATGACATTTTACTTGATAAAATATTATTCTTAAAAATAATGAAACATAATATATAATATATATTATGTTCCCCGCTTGGTGCGTTTCATGCGCGAGACTAAAGCTAGGATGTGTGCTTTAGTCTATCGAATGAAACGCACCAAGCGGGGAACATAGCTATGGCCGACAAGTAAAACAGTCCGCGTCATACTCAACGAATTTGGTGAATACCAAATTGATCCCGCAGCTGCGCCTACGGTTCTTCGCTCGTTCTCAGGACACATTATAACAAAACTAAGAACAACTAAAAAATGTGTCTCAAAGTCGGGAACAATTCATCGTTGATGTTCGATTGGCGCAATGAAGCAAAGTGACTTAAAAAACACCTGCTCCAGTTTTCTTCTCGCAATTTGTTTCCGCGCACTCTGCATACATCACATGACTAATTAACTTGACCAGACCAGTGTAATTAAGTGATGTAGCAATATGCCGGGGGAGCAGGTTGTTATACTGCACCTGAATAGGTGCTTCTGCTTCGGCTACTCAAAATAATTTTTCAGTCCGAAGGCCAAACATTTATTGTATGCGTACAATATGACGTGGTCAAACATTACTCTTACTTACAAATAAAGATCAAAATAAACGAAAACTTGTCATCCCTATGCTTAGTTTCGCGGAGCTAGGCGTAGAAGATATAGCTAGCTTTTTTTTTTTTTATTTGTTTTCGTTACAGGGAAGTAAGAGTAATGTTTGACCACGTGACATGTGTGTATGTGTGGTAAATAAGACGTTTGGCGACTCTAGGTGGTCGTTTTCATGGTTAGGCCAGAAAGTAAACATCGCAATAGCTGGAGTAGCGCTGACGGCTGGTGGTGATTTCGGCCCTCGGCTAATTCGGACCAACTGCCATATTGTTTCGGCCTGGTGATTTCGGTGACTGATGTGACACACAAAATCTACTCAGTTTTAGCTAGTAATGGATTAACCTTCACTGTAATGGTTTGTTAATCCTGTACTTGTTGTCAAAGGGATGCTACGTTTAACTAGATACTGTTGAAGTACGCTGTTTTGTCTGTTTCGTGCAGTGGGCAAGTGTGAATAATCTGAGGAAAAACTGTAGCCTGTAGCTACCGTCCGAACCTCAACGCATGTTTTCTAGAGATTGCATTTCCACCCTAAATCTTCGTCTGTCCCTCGCTATGATGACTTTAGCGCGTCCCTGATCACGATATCACACTTTATGATTCAGGTTTGTTGCGCCTCTGAGATCGAGCCCTTGAGTATTTAGGCGATATTGAAGTTTTAGTATTGTTGTCGTCGTAGTTGTTGTTGTTGTTGTTGTTGTTGTTGTTGTTGTTGTTGTTCTTTTCGTCGTCGTTGCTATTGTTGTTGTTGTCGTTGTATTCTGAGACCATTTGTGAGACGAAATAACGCCGTGACAACTTGATTAACTCAATGTGTGCAGGCAGCATAATTGTCATATTCAGAATATGATGCCACAATCCTAATTACGAGCGTGACCTCCACTTCGCCTTAGTAACCATGTTTATATATATTATTTACACAACTAGGGCGACATACCAGATCAACCTTTCCCACACTCTGTTCTTTTGAAAAATGTTTGCCCTTTGTTTGGGCAAAACATTCAATGAAAAATACGACGGAATGTCCAACAGATTTGCATTTGCGGCGGCCATAACTGTTGGGTTGAAGGACCTAGGGAAAAAGTAACGCAATGGATTTGATAATTCGTACAGTTGGCAACAACCTAGGCAAAAATTCACGCAATGGATCTGATCATTCGTAGAGTTGGCAACACTGTTGAAAACGATTGAAATAAAACTTGTAATGTGTTTGCCTATCCATTGCCATGGCTAATGCTTGCATTGACTGTGTAGTCTTCGTGGGGTTTCGAACCAACTTTTTTGCTATAAAGTTGACAATAAGTTCCACCCTGGATCCCGGTTACAATTTCCTATCACCGGTTTGTTGACGTAAACGCATAGGCCATACTGACCTGATCGCTGGCCTCTGTGAAATTGTACCTCTCCATCCTGCTATATTCACCGAGTACCGCTCTGGGTCAAGAGCGAAAGCTATATTTTATTTCTCATCTGGTCACTCCACCTCTTACGTGACCTTACTCTCTTCCACTGTTCCTTGGGATCGTGTTTGAATGCTTGGCTGACATGGTTCTCTCTTAGCATACGACGAACGTGTCCAAGCCACCGGATTCTCTGTGTTTGGTGGCACTTGATTCAGGGGTGAATGTGTCTACTCTGATCTGGCTATTCTGTAACCTGTCTACCCTGGCAATACCTCTGATACCCCGCAGGCTACGCATCTCAAAAACAACAATAGTCTGTGTCTCCTTTCATTGGGGTGTCCCAAGCGTTAGCACCAAATTGTTGTTGACAGTATAAGGGCCATGTATAGTTGGGCTTTGTTGGGTCACCAAATGTACCATATATAAGTTTACTAAAGGCTGCCTGTGCTAGGGCTATTCCTCGACTGTGAGATATCTGTGTTGAGCGCAGTATGTTACACAAGAAACGCAACTTTCCAACAATCTCGAATTATTCGCCATCCAGAATAATTTGTTTGTCCGGTGAAGTGGTGACCTTGCATTTGGAGAAGTTCATTTTCTGTTTGTTATTGATCAACATTTAGTATCGCATAAAAGTAGTTGTTATTGAATCAGAGCACGTGATTCTTGTGGACGACTCATTGAAGACAATAAAGTTGTATCAACTCAATCTCACTGCACTGATTTCATTCAGTCACCCAACGAATAAACTAATCAACTAACCATACCTGAATAGTACGGCTGCATCCAAGACACTACGTGTCCCCCAAATATTCCCAAAAATTATCAACGCAACAAGACCTGTTTAATCCGTGCCATCAATGTACGTTTTAATTCGTAAAGTTTCGTACAATCTTCCGCATGTGCGTACATAGCAACCATCTCGAGCGCAAATAGCAACCGTATGTGACGTCACACAACGTGTATTACGTCACTACTCGCCAGCATAACTCACATGGGCTGTTGTACGTCAAACTTGACACTCGTCATCGTGTTATTAGTATAATATAAACTTTTAAAGTACAAAACCCATCAACCGTATCATAAAGGTTATGTAAAGATATACACATTTATATATGTTAGCCCCTAAGTATGCACAATTACACACAATTACAGTTGTTTTATATTATTATACGAGATGTTAGTATTGCGATACAATATGTTCCCTGACATACGTTTTCATATAAATCGATACCAGTATTCCATCGTGTAACATGATAAATGAACGCCGTGGTTCTAAAAATGAAAAGCAACGATAGACAATAAGAAACCGCAAATTACGATGATTAGGCCTACGCTATGACAATGTTAGCAATTCCCTAAATAACAATACAATTCTGTGACAAGTGCTGTTCCGCCAGTTCTGCCTGTGCGAGCAAGTAGCAATGTAGCAATGTAGCAATGTAGCAATGTAGCAAGTAAAAACATTTATCTAGTGCCCTGCTTGAGCTGTTTGACAACCTTACTAGATACGGATTTGTTGTTCATAACATAGAAACGACACTATTAAATATATAATAAAGAATTATAATGTCTACACCACGTGATCAGCACATCGCTTGTTAAGTGATACAACTTAAGGTGGGTTTCACTAAAGTTGCCCGTTGTTGTGAAAAAGACAAGTGTGAACGTCAACTGAGCAATTATTTCTTTGTTGGTTTATTTTTGTATTGATCGACTCTGCAAAGACTAATGATAATCCTCAATCTGCTGTTGCCAACACATGAATATTTGCAGCACCCCAATTGTGGTGCAATTCAACATTTGGTGCGCACATGTGAGCTGTTTCGTTGTAAAATATCTACTCTTTGCCCGATGCAAACAACTGAGACAAGATGTATTTGTGTGTCGGATGCAGAAGGACTTTGAAACAAGTGACTGTGGGTGTCGTGCAGTGTTGACAGGTGGCAACATTCGTGTTGCGTCATTGTTCACATCCGGGCGTTTCATTAACCGATGTAGGTCAGAGGTGATATCGTCAGAGGTCATGACCTACTTGAACATAGGCCTGCGGGTGTTCGGATAGGCGCACACGCAGCGCTGCCCATTGACTTCGGCTCTGGTTATACATCGTGGAGTAAGGCCATACTCGCACGGACCGGCGCAGGCGTTGTCCGGTAGTCCGGTACAGATACCGTCCTGTCGAACCTACAGGTGTAGTCAAATGAAACAAGTTTACGAATTGAATAATTACTGGCACAGTATGTGTTAGATCACCGGGCATCGGTCTACCCACCGGTTCCAGCAAACACGATTATTTGGTAAACAGCTTAACAGTTTGCTGTGCTTTTATTATATATTTGGAGGTTTGATGCA